>AWOL01S0043055.1:4824-56862 GCA_000715115.1 Nicotiana otophora
TCCCCTCCCGACATTTCCTGTTTAGTTCTTCATTCCTGTTATTTGCGTATACACTGTTAAATTGTACAAGTTGATTGTAGGTGCCTTGCCTTAGCCTAGTCACTAATTCGTCGAGGTTAGGTTCGACACTTACCAGTACATGGGGTCGGTTGTACTGATGTTGCACTCTGCACCTTCTGTGCAGATTTTGATGCCGGCTCTGGTTGATCGAGATTTTGCTATTGGTCCGCTGTCCGGAGACTCAAGGTAGATCTGTCGGCGTCCACAGACCTTGAAGTCCCTGTCTATCATTTCTTTTCTACTGTTTTTTTTATTTAGACAGTTGTATTTCTTTCAGACTATTACTTGTAGTAAATTCTAGAATACTCATGAATTGTAACTCCAGATCCGGGTAGTAGTAATTAATACAGTTTTTATGATATTCCGCACTTATATTTCATTTTAGTTAATTATTGTTACTTAATGAATGAAAATAAGGAATTGGCTTAATGATTCTCTAACGTTAGCTTGCCTGGTAAGTGAAATGTTAGGCTCCATCACGGTCCCATCGGTGGGAAATTTCGGGTCGTGACAATACTCTGACATGGTCATAGAACCCTGGTGCAACTGATCAAACTTTGCGCGCCAAGCATTTCTATGACTCTGAGGAACATACTTCCTCAAGAACATATCTGAAAACTGAGTCCAAGTGAGTGAAGCTGCCTCAGCCGGACTATCCAACTCGTATGCTCGCCACCACTGGTAGGCCACTCCTTTAAGCTAAAATGCCATGAAAGAAACCCCACTTGAATCCACAATACCCATAGTACGGAGGATATATTGACATTCCTCAAGAAAACCTCGAGCATCCTCTGAAGCCAGACCACTGATAGTGGGAGGGTGGTACTTGTTGTACCTCTCGAGCCTCAGCTTCTCCCCTTTTGAAACTACTACCTTATCCTCGGGCCGAACTGGGACAACTGGCTGCACTGGTATAACCTCTGGGGCATGATCAACTTGAGCCCGTGGCTCTGCGGTACGGGCAGCGGGAGTCTGTGCTCCTCCCCTGGCCTGAGATGTGGCAGGAGCAAGTGGAATCAACCCTACCTGAGCTAGAGTGCCAAACATTCTCAAGAACTAGGCAAGAGTCTCCTGAAGTGCAGGGGTAGTAACAGGCATCTCAGATACCTGTTCTCTAACTAGAGATACTAGTGGTTCTGCTGCAGTAGCTCGTACAGGTGCTCTGGCTGCTCGACGTGGTCTTCCTCGGCCTCTACCCCAACCTTGGCCTCTTACAGCTCCAACATGGGGCGCGGGTGTTTGATCATCAGATCCAGTTGTGTGTGTCCTCACCATCTGTAAGAGAATAGAAAGACAATGATTTAAAACTTCGAAGTCAACAAATGTGCATGATAAAGAATCAAAGAAGTGAATATTTTCCTAACAGTTCCATAGCCTCCCGAAGATAAGTACAGACGTCTCCATGCCGATCCATGAGACACTACTAAACCTGCTTGTGACTCATAATACCTATGAACCTAGGGATCTGATACCAACTTGTCACGACCCCAATTCATCCTCCGTAGGATGTCATGATGGCATCTAGTCTCTAAGACTAGGTAAGCCTAACAAATTGCAAAATAGCATAATAAGAGTCCGAAACTCAAACCCCAATAGTTGTAATAGATGAAAACTGCAAGTCAAAGAACTACAATCTCTCAAAACCCAGTAGAAACAAGTCACAAGCTTCTAATAGAAATACTAAATGTCTATATACATCAGAGTCTACTAAAATATGGAAATAACATGATAATGATAGAGGGAGGACTCCGAATTCTGCGGACGTTGGCAAATGTACTTTGAAGTCTCCGTATATAGGTAGCTCACGGATATATGGGCTGGTAAGAGGTACCTGAATCTGCACAAAAAGATGTGCAAAAGAGTAGTATGAGTACACCACAACGGTACCTAGTAAGTGCCCAGCCTAACCTCGATAGAGTAGTAACGAGGTCAGGTCAGGCCCTACTGGAAATAGTAGAAATATTAAGACAAAGGATATAATAATATAATGAAATAACAGAGGAGTGAACAACACAACAAATAGAGGTAAACAACAGGGGGTGCTCCCGATATACCGTCTCGTAGTCCCAAAAGTAAATGCTCAACAGGAGATCTCCCGAGATACCGTCTCGTAGTCCCAAAAGTAAATATACAAGGGGATCTCCCGAGGTACTGCCTCGTAGTGCCAAAGTAAATATGCAGTACAAGAGGATCTCCCGAGGAACTGCCTCGAAGTCCTAAAATAAATATGCAGTATAGGGGGATGCCCCGTAGGCTATGTATTTTAATTTGTTTCCAGATTTTAGAGGCTCATGACTCGTTAGTGGGTCAATATTAAAATATTTTGAGAATTATCCTTTACTTATTATTTTTATCAATCAGTTTAAGAACTGTAACTTGATTAGAATTAATATTTAAGCACGTTAGATTCTTTGCTATTGAACTTGAAGTTTGATACAAATAGTACAGAGTTCACTCAACAAGTGGTAAGGGTTGAGTGACAATCACGTCCCACCCCTGTTTGGGGGCGTGAGAAGTTGGTATCAGTGCAACGAGGTTTAAAAAGTCCTAGGGAGTCATGAGCCGTGTCTAGTAGAGTCTTAAATATGGGTATGTTGTGCACCATACTTATATTTGGGTGGTTGCAGGGTATGTTAGGAATTATTTTATTTGATTCTCATATCGTGTGTTAGATCTAAACGTTTCAGAATTCTAACACTCATTCATCTCTCGTTTCAGTGAACAAGATGGTTAGAACAAGGTCTACTTCATCCTCTGCTGCTAACAATGTTGGATACCAACTTCTAATCATCAAGAAACAGCACCAGAGGTGCAGGCCACACCAATAGCACCAGCTGCGGTTAGAGGACGTGGCAGAGGTAGAGGTCACAATGCTAAGGGTAGAGGTAGAAATGCCAACGGTAATCAAGCTCGTGGTAGAGCCAATAGACAGGCACATGCTCCACCTCAGCGGGTTGTTAATGATCAAGTTGGAATCATATCCCCTCTCAACCCAATCTGGTTGAATCAACCACATCAGCAGGATGATCAAATTGACATAATTTTGGTCTTCCGGAGTCCCTAGCCCCTCCGTCTAGTGGTAGGGCTGCACCCGTTCATGCTCCTCCTCAAGACCCTCTTGAATAAGATGAAGAGGTTATATGAGATTATTTTCAAACTCCACTCGAGGTACCACCACCAGGTTTCCGTTTAAGGTTTCCACACCTATAGGGGAATTTGTTAAAGTTGAGTATATATTCAGAAATTGCATGATCACAGTTCAGGGCCGGGAAACATTAGCCGATTTGAACTTGTTAGATATGGTAGACTTTGACATCATAGCTGGCGTGGACTGGTTATGTTCTTGTCATGCTATAGTTGATTGCCACGCGAGGACGGTTAAATTCTCATTTATTAGGGAAGATCCAGTTATAATTAGAGGTGAAGTGAGTACGCCTGTGGGTAAATTTTATTTCTTACCTTAAGACTAGATAACTAGTGAGCAACGGGTGTTCTGCGTATCTAGCACATGTACGGGATATGAAAGATGACTCCCCCGTGCATAAATCAGTTCCGATTGTGAAAGGGTTTTCAGACGTGTTCCCTGATGATCTCCCAGGGATACTACCAGATAGGGAGATTGAGTTTGGCATAGACACATTGCCAGGAACTCAACCAATCTCGATTCCTCCTTATAGAATGGCTCTAGCCGAGCTAAATGAACTCAAGAATCAGTTACAAGACCTCTTAGATAAGGGTTTTATTTGACCTAGTGTTTCACCATGGGGTGCTCCAGTGTTGTTCGTGAATAAAAAAGATGGTTCCCTACGGATGTGTATAGATTACCGCCAGCTGAATAAGGTTACTATCAAAAATAAATATCCAATGCCCAAGATAGATGACTTATTTAATCAGTTGCAGGGTGCCAGGTATTTCTCAAAAATAGATCTGAGATCGGGATACCATCAGTTAAAAATTAGAGAAGCAGACATCCCAAAAATAGCTTTTAGGACTCGGTACGGTCACTATGAATTTTTAGTGATGTCCTTTGGGTTGACCAATGCACCAGTAGCTTTTATACACTTAATGAACATAGTCTTCAAGTATTTCTTAGATACCTTTGTCATAGTATTTATTGATGATATTTTAGTATATTTCCGTAGCCAGAAAGAGCATGATAATCATTTGAGAATAGTTCTTCAAATACTCAAGGAACGTCAGCTTTATGCCAAAATTTCCAAATATGAATTTGGCCTCGATACAGTTACTTTTTTGGGACACGTGGTCTCGAAAGAAGGCATTAGAGTAGACTCACAGAACATAGAAGCAGTTAAGAGTTGCCCTAGGCCAACGACCCCTACAGAGATTCACAGTTTTTTAGGATTGGCAGGTTACTACCGTCGTATTGTAGAAGGGTTCTCTTCAGTAGCTGCCCTATTGACAAAGTTAACTTAGAAAAATGTGAAGTTCCAATGGTCTAAAGCTTGTAAGAAAAGTTTTCAAGAACTCAAGAACATGTTGACTACAACCCCAATCCTGACTCCACCTACCCCTATAGGTAAATTTGTGATCTATTGTGATGCTTCCGGAGTAGGGTTAGGATGTGTTCTTATGCAGAATGACAAGGTAATTGAATATTGTTCTAGGCAGTTAAAGAATCATGAGAGAAATTATCCTACCCACAATCTTGAGTTAGCAACACTTATTTTTGCTCTAAAAATATGGCATCACTACCTTTATGGAGAGCAATGTGACATTTATACAGATCACAAAAGATTGTCGTATATATTCAAGCAGAAAGAGTTGAATCTGAGAAAACACAAGTGGTTGGAGTTGCTTAAAGATTATGATTGTAATATCCTTTACCATCTCAACAAAGCGACTATGGTTGCTGATGCTTTGACAGAAGATCCATGGGGAGTTTGACCAGGCTGTCTGTGGTCGAACATCCAATAGTTAAGGAAGCCCAACAAATATCTAGCCAAGGGGTTCGTCTCGATGAGAAGTATGATGGAAGGTTTATAGAAAGTATGGGTGCTAAGTCTACTTTAGTAGAGCAAGTTAAAGTCAAACAATTTGATGACGCTAGCTTGCTTAAGCTCAAGGAACGTGTCCTCAGTGGTAAGATTAAGAATTTTGCACTTGATGAGACTTGATGGTCGCTTATGCATGCCTAATATAGATGATCTTCGAAGGGGTAAAAGCTCATAGCTCCAGATATCCAATACATTCAGGTTGTACTAAAATGTATCATGATTTGACATTTATTTATTGGTGGAATAATATGAAGCGAGATATTGCAGATTATGTATCACGGTGCCTTAACTGTCAGCAAGTAAAAGCTGAACACCAGAGGCCAGGTGGCTTAACTCAAGTCATGGAAATACCAGAATGGAAATGGGAACGAATAAATATGGATTTTCTAGTTGGCTTGCCGTGACCTTTTAAGAAACATGACTCCATTTGGGTCATAGTAGACTGATTCACTAAGTCTGCTCACTTTTTGCCAACCAAAGCAACCTACACAGTACCCCAATATGCAGCATTATACATAAATGAGATTGTTCGGTTGCATAGTTCTCCTATGTCTATTATTTCTGACAGGGGTGCACATTTTACTGCCTAGTTCTGGCAGAGTTTTCAGGAATGTCTCGGTACCCGAGTTAATCTAAGTACAGCTTTTCACCCTCAAACGGAGGGGCAGGCCGAGAGGATAATTCATACCTTGAAAGATATATTATGAGCATGTGTTCTTGATTTTAAACAAAACTGGTATGATCATCTACCTTTGATTGAGTTCGCATATAATAACAATTATTAAGCAAGTATTCAGATGGACCCATTCGAGGCCCTATATGGGAGGCAATGTCGTTTGCCTGTAGGGTGGTTTAAGATAGGTAAAACGAAGCTTATCGGGCCAAACATAGTACAGGATGCCTTGAAAAAGGTGAAACTTATTCAGGAACGACTTAAAACAGCTCAAAGCCGACAAAAGTCATACTCAGATATAAGACGCCACGATCTTGAGTTCAAAGAGGGTGACTATATGTTTTTAAAGGTGTCTCCATGAAGGGTATCATGGGGTTTGGTAGAAAAGGGAAGCTTAGCCCAAGATATATAGGGCCTTATCCGATTCTTTAAAGGATTGGGCTTGTGGCGTATCGACTAAATTTACCTCCAGAGTTATCTTCTGTGCATCCAGTTTTTTATGTGTCCATGATGTAACAGTACTATCATGACCCGAGTCATGTACTTGATAGACAAGAGATAGAGGTTGATTATACTCTGACATATGAGGAGGCCACTGTAGCTATAATAGACAGGCAGGTTCGTAGACTTCGAACCAAAGACGTTGCTTTGGTAAAAGTAATATGGAGCGACCACTCAGCTGAGGAAGCTACGCGGGAGCCTGAGGAAACCCTGAAGAAAAAGTATCCTTATTTGTTCGAGATTTCAGGTACATAATTCATTTAAGCTTTAAAATATTTAGATTGTTAAGTTATGTCATATTTGTACTTATAATGATGTAAAATGACTTTGGCGTGTATATGAGTGTGCCTTGATGTTGTATATTATTAGATTGAGTAGCTGGAGGTGCAAAGTATTATTTTTCGATTGGTTGGACAAGTTGAAATGTTTTGGATAGCTCTAGTTACAAAGGAAACTCTGCCAAATTTTTTAAAAATTGTAGAAGTTAGTCAAAATTTGGGGGTCATAAGGGATGGTGTGAGTAGCGCAAGGTCTAAGATCTTTTTGTTAGACTCAAGAAAAGCCGCCACACAATATTCGAGGACAAATATTTCTGGGGTGGGGGGGAGAATGTTAAGCGCCGGGAATATTTAGACTCTAAATACACCGATTACTAGCCTAATGACATGAATGAGATATGTTTATTATCGTGATCGGAGTATGTGGTGTTTTTCCAGTGGTATATCACCGAATAGTAAATTTTATTACAATGTCCATGGAGAGCATTTATGGCAAATTTAATGAATATGATAATACTTACATTATATTAAAAAGAAGAAAGAAAGTCACGTTTCTCTAAGTTCCATTGGCAGCAAATTTAATCATTTGTTGGTTGCTTTTCTAAAATAGTTTATGGCCACTTTTAATAAGATGTGAATTTAAGTAATATCTACCTGGGCCACTAGCTAAAGAATCAAATTAAAGAGAATGACATATGTTAATAAACTCCTTGGTCCAAGACCATGGGCCACGTGACCAGTAACCCCAATAAGTGTAGGCAATTGAAAAAAAAGAGAGAAAAAAAGAAACCCTTTTCTAAGGATTGAAAACAGAAGATTAAGGAGAACGACATACAACTTCTGACGAGTTACACTGGTAACATCTCCCTGTTGACACAATGCACTAGGTTTTATTCTTTATTAGTTCTTCCTCCTTTGTTCTTTAATTACCAAGTATTTATGGAGATAGATATTCTAGTTGTAGACAAGAGTTAAGGTTTAAGTGTGTATTTGGAAAAATTTTGAATTAATGAACTGATAAGAATGAGATGAATTAACTCTTCTACAAAGAAATAGATGACATCCACAATACATTGAAAAGACAAACTGTTAGAAAAGCTAAGGTATTTGGTCATGATCTCTTGTACTAGTGGTTTTAAAATATTTTTGAGGAATTTACTAAAGGACTAAACCTTGTTGAGAAAAAAAAACATATATAAATATGGTGGGCAGAGAAGTAAAGAATTTTAATTGGTATGATTTTCCTTGTTAGGCAATGTAAGATGTTTTGAACTAGCAAAGGTTCTTTTGTCCCTTGCCCGTTGTTGATACCCAATTTTGCCCTCATATTTTATCAAATAATATATATAATTTCAAAATATCAGTTTTTGCATCATTATTTAGCTTACAAATCTATACGAGTATTTTCTATAATTTTCCATAATATTTAGAGCTTTTAAATTGATTTTTCTGTACTTAAATTACTTGAATAATTATCAATTACTCATTCAAATTATTTTGTGATGACCTAGTTACCTAAAAGTATTATTTTGCACCTATAATACATGTTTCAAATATTTTCACTTCATTATATATAACTACATAAGTATTTTTAAGCTATTTGCACAATTTTACAGTAATAGCCTATACTCATCCATAATTGCTTTTATTTATGTTATTTGTGTCAAAATAGAATTTTTATATTTTTATAACTCTAAATTATTATTTAAAATCATTTTAATTCATAAATAGTATTTTTTACTTATTAATCATTTTTTATAAATTAGTTTTAATAAATTTTACATATTTAAATAGTAGCCCAGATTTAAACCAATTTTTCGGACCACAATGGCCCAACACCTTAGCCCAATAAATCCCAAACCCAAACCAGGCGACCCTTGTACCCAACCCGGTCGCGACCCGCTTAATAACCCGCCCCGCTTCCCCGTTTGATCTTGGCTGTTGATCTTAAATGATCAACGACCCATAATTAACCTACCCGTTCCTTTATATTACCCCTTACCCAAAACCCTAACCCATTTCTACCAACCCTCCGCCCCTAAACGCTCAATCTCCCCTTCACTCTTTTGAAGAACCCTATCCGCCTCCCCTTAATTCCCTCTCCTAATCCCACTGATAGTGGGATTCCTCCATTATTTACTTACCATATCAGTGTTCCTTCATTACTGAGTATTTATCCATGGTGTTACATAAGTACTTGCTATATTTTGTCAAGTGTAAACCTCCGAATCAAGGGAGATTAGCTTCACCCTTCAAAATCTGGACGATATCTCGTCCATATGCATCATGGCGAGGCTATACGGGTTTGATTAGCCAAGATCTCCGGCCAATCTCCGATTTCTGTCAACTAGGTTTACCTAATATTTCCCTAATCTGACTTTTACTGATTCTGCTTGATATTATTTTCTTATTTATGTTAATTTTATAGTATTGCCTTGTTTGTTTGCCGAATTTCTTCAACTATATAAACCCCTCCCCATTCCCCTTTAGGAGGGACCTGAATCGCTAGATTTTTACTAAAAATTGGAGCTATCACTTTATTGTTCTCTCGTTCTCTTGTTCTATACCTTGATTCTTGGCCAGCTGAAAGCCAAGGCCATCGGGATTCGGCTTTTCAACCTTTTCTTGGAGCGAGCATTGCCCGGGGTTCCTTTGAACCCCTTGGGAACTTTGACGCATTGAGATTCTGGGTTCTTGTTCTTTGTTGATGCTCATAATCATTGTGGAATTTGTTCTTTCTTATTGTCCGTTTAGCTGATAAGTCACTTGGCTTTGCAATTTCGTTCTTATGATTCGCACATTCTTACCTCTGAAATTCATGTCTTAATGTGTTTTTGGGCTACTTTTGTGTGCAACTTTGATTAGTTTTGCATTTGTTTTGAACCTCCTTAGCATTTAATTTTACCTAATGCTGCCAGCTCTGAGACATGTTTATGCATAATTTGAATAATTTGAACCCTCTTAAGTGCATTAGTCTACTATATTAATACCTGAATGCCTATGTTTACTGTTTGACATGAGCTTGCTTTCCCACTCTGTTCTGAATCTCTGTAATGACAGTCTTGCACATGTAATGTGTTCTAATCTATGTTAAGACCTTTTCTATCAACTATGATCTGCTCCCCTGTTGATGTGTCTCACATCATGTCTCTGTTTTGCTTAATCCTATATCCTTAATAACTGTTTGAAACCTTTAGAATGAGTATCTTAGTTTGTGTTTCCATACCATGTTTGATACTTTTCTGCTTCATGATATAAGTTAACATGGTTGTCTTGTGATATTGTGATGAATCCTTAGCATAACTTGGATCTTTAATCTTTAAACCTTTTAAGTTAGTGCCCCACTTAGACTTGTTTGATAATATGCACCTTAGTATGATAATCTGGTTGATCTTGTAATCTCAGGGAATTTGATTCTCCTCCAACTTCCAATGTTCTTTCTGCCAATGTGTTATTTTTGCTAAGTGTTGCACCTGCTTCTAAATCTTCTTGACCTTTTTGATTAACTGTTCTATGTTCTCAACTTTGCTATGTCTGCTTTCTAAACTATAAGTGTATTTCCTCAACTTCTGTCCCTTCACCACTGTCCACTCCCTCTCATTTGTTACCTGTGCTATTCTGAACCTATCATTCTTGGCCGGATGAAAGCCAAGGACATCAAGACTCTTACTACTGACCTCCCTAGTGTGAGCACTACTTGGGGTCCATTTGAGACCCTTTTAAACTCTGGCACACTAGGATTCGGGGTCTTTTAGCCACTCTCTTTACTACTGAGACCTGAGCTATCTATGCCACTCAACTCTTTCTTCCTACTGTCTACTAAATATGTAAACTGGTTGGTTTAAGTGATTCAATGTCTAGGTAATATTGGTCAATTTATGGCTATTTGGTTTGGCTTGAGTTCTCCTATGGCTTCTGGGTTGTGCTGATGAATATAGTTCCCTGTTGGGAGTCTGGGTATGCTATGTGACAGTTGTTGAAGACCCAGGCAATGCTGGGTATTTCCTTTTGGGCCCGTTGTGTCCTACTGTCATTGTTTGCATAATATTTTGTAATTACGTTTATCATTGGGTCTGTAATAACTCTGTAACGAATAATTGGGGTGATAGTGAATCTGGGGAGCGGGTATACTCTGATATTCACATGCAAGGGTAGAAAATATGCCCATAGGATTCATGTGATTTACTTGTTATCCGACTTGCTGTATATGATATTTAACTTCCACTGGTAGAAATCATGCCTTTAGGAAACTCACACACGCACATAACTTGTCTACCATCAAAGTACGGGTGTAAATCCTCTATTTATTCTACTGCTATGTGCTACTAGACAACATACATGAAATAAATGCCAGTGAACTTTATTTCGATTTGTATGATTATAGCATATTCATTAGATACCCTGTCTATAGGATCTCACTAGCTTATGTTCTATTTTCACCTAGAAATCATGCCTATAAGACTTTGACTGATCAATTAGCTACTGTTATTGTTATTGCTCCACCTAGATAACCTGCTAATAGAGGTAAAGTGTTATAAAATCAAGGTTCGATTGTCAATTGTTAGAGATCTTGCCTATAGGACACTGTCATTCGCTTAATATTGTTTATCCCCTTGTCAAGGCTGGGTTCCTAGAACTATTTTCATTTGCTTAACTATGCCACTATTAGATGTCTGTAGGACAATGTCACCTTTCTAAAACTGGTATCTATAGGACAATTGGTTTACTGCTTCCTCGTCTAAGCTACTAGAAGCAGTAATGTCATATACGCGCGTTTGAATCTAAGGTCACATAGAAACCATTTCTATAGGGCTTAATAATTTCTAATTGGCTTCAATTATGAAACTATCCCATGCTCAATGTGAGAACCTATTTTACCTGCATTTGTTGTCTAAGTGTGGAGGCTAACTTGAGCCTTTAACTGCTCTCATTTGAAGTTCAATTTGTTTTGTATGTAGCCTAGGTTTATCATTTTGAGCAGCCTAAGTTAAGTCTAGAACCACCCTAAATAGAGGTCCAATGCCTCCTGGACCATAGGTATGGGACGGGTAGTGCACGCATAGGGCACGACTTACAATTGAATAAGAGCGCTTAGGTAAACAACTTTAACATAGTCATTGGGTAGCAGGAGATGATAGTCTGTGCCCGCTGAATAATATGAGTAACTCCCTACCTCAAGGGAGTTGCGAAGTATTATTTATGTTACACGGGGTGATTCTTTAGGCTAAAAAAATTAGGACCCCCTTTTTTCTTTATACACTTAGTCATCTAATATAGATTGTTGTAGTTGTATCCTTGTAGTCCTTAAGATTTGTACCAATTCTCATTGTGTTATAATGAAACTCTTTGACCTTTTATTCTCTTTGTTTATTTAATCATCTTGCCTAATTATAATCCACATAATCTTAAGTTCGACTGGGACCCACAATTGTGGACCTCGAAGAGTGCTTAACACCTTCTCTTTGAGGTAATTTGAGCCCTTACTCGATCTTTGGTGACGCTGACTAGTCAAACAGAGTCATTTGAATAATAGGTGCCCTAACGCACCTTAAAACCCGTTAGGTGGCGACTCTTCTCTTTTAATACCTATCCTCCATTTAAAAGAGTTATCACATGTTGAAAACCCGCTTTCGTGAGAAAACGGGGCACGACAGCGTGGCGACTCTGTTGGGGATTTACACTTAGGCTCTTACCATAATCAACTTGGATTATGGATTATTTTCTTTGTTATAACATGCACACCCTTTCCCTTCTAAACCTTTATTTGTTTAAATTTGTTTTAACATGTACATTCCTTCCCCATTATTTGCTATGACTGCTCTTCATTTGACTGCTATATCACGCCTCTCCCATCCCTACTCCCTTACTTGATTTATTACATTCTCGCATATATTCCAAGAACTAACTTCTTCCTTTGTCTTTCTTTCTTATGCTTTTCATGTTTTAACTTATTACCGTATTTGCTGCTTTTACATATTTATCATGCAAATACTTGGCAACGTGTTATTATCTCTGCATAAAGCATGCTCTACATCATACTCCACTCGTACCAATTATCAACATAGCGGCTTTATGAGTGTCCGCGCTCTTCCAGAATGACCCTTTTTAAATCGAAAAGTCTTATTTGCGGTAGACTAGTCGATCAACGGTGCAGTCGACGGTCTCGTGCCTTTCCCTCTCAAGTTGTCCACTTGAGAGTACCAGTATAGACCATTCTAGAAACCTTATTCCATAATCAAATGTACATGTATCATGTTAAACCTAGTACGGGTTATAACGTTATTAACGTAATAGCCCGCTAAGATAAGCCTTGTCCAAAGTCCGACAGAATTTTCACAATCCCAATGGACACTACCATGCTATGTGCATTACTTGAAGAAATTGTGCCAATATGTTGATCATTATTGTGTAAATGGTCGAATTTGGAGGGGGAGAGGGCTAACTCTATTTGCTTACAGAAAATGAAGCACGAAGTCCCCAGGTTCGGCATGGTCCAAAACATCCCACCTCTGCTACTTGATTGGTGGAAAAATCTCGCGCCTTGTGACAAGAATCATATGAGAAGGGTCCTTGGTAATTTTTCGTCCTTGCTAGACATCCGACCAAATAGGGCATTGATTGAGGCCGCTACCATGTTCTGGGATGAGAAAAGGGTCGTCTTCCGCTTTGGTGACATAGAAATGACTCATCTCCTAGAAGAAATAGGAGGCTTCGCTAAGCTGCCATGGGATAGTCCACGGTTATTAGTGCTAGAGAATCGCACCCCTCGCGGTTTTCTAAAAATGCTAGGTTTCAAGAAAAATGATGAGTTACTTTGTTTGAAGAAGTCATACATCCCATTTGAATTCCTTTTTGAGCATTACGGGCACAGTAAGTCATATCGTCTTCATCATGAGGAACTTGCCATTACCTCCTTAGGTTGGACGCACCGCCGAGCTTATGTATTCATCATTTGTTTCTTGGGTTTGTTAATATTTCCAATGAAAGGGGGAAGGATTCACACTCCTCTAGCTATGGTTGCAAGAACTTTAATGGAAGGCATCGGGGGGCAAACCTACACCATCATCCCTATGATCCTAGATGAACTGTACCGTGATCTAGATCGGTGCAAGCAGGGGTTCAGACATTTTAAAGGTTGTAATCTATTATTGCAAGTCTGGTTATTGGAATACTTTCATAGGGGAGAATACCGCCAAGAGGTTCTGTAACGACCGTTGAATAAATATATAGCTTACCATCACCCAAAGAAAATAACATTCATCCCAGATAGGTTTGCACAGCCCGGAGGTGCTGTAAGTTGGGTACATTTCTTCAGCAATCTGACAGACGAGAAGGTACATTGGATGTTTGAGTGGTTTCCTAACAACGAGTTCATCATCAGATCAAGGGATACTACTCATTTGGTATTGATCGGGTTGCAAGGAATTTATCCTTATGCTCATATAAGGATAATGAGACAAGTAGGAAGAAAATAGGTCATACCTCGGGTTTCCACCATGGTCCAGTATAAGGCAGATTTCAAAGGGGACATCATTCCTTTCAAGTTCGAAGAGCAACTATGTGGAACCAAAAGGTCATTGTGGAAAGAGAGACTATCGAGTTAGACAGGTACCATGCCGGTCATGTGTATTTCTATCCATCATGGTTGGTAGATGATATAGTGGGAGACGTCAAGCCAGGGGTCAATTTGAAATATAGGATCATTGATGATGATGCCGAGGCACATGTCAAGTATAGAAGGCTTCACAAAATGGTTTTTGAGTCTGAAGCTAGATATCTGGAACAACATAAAGTGGACATCGAGGCAATTAATGAATGGAAGAAAATCGCCACTAAGTCCACCGAGAGAATGGAATATTTGGAGCAAGGGTTGATGGAATTTGAGGGAAAGATGAGGAAGAGGACTTCAGATTGTCAGAACACGGATGGCAATGAAGGAGGGCATCTAGCAAAGGCTTACCTATTATTGGATATGCGCGACATGGGGAACCTGATTGACGGAGTCAAGAGAGCCAAGCATGGAGAAGGTCCCTCAGGGACCAAATAGATTTAGCAAATGATGTTCTTTACTATTTTCTAGCTTAGTTTAGATTTTGATTGTAATAAGGCTAAACGCCATTAGTAACTTCATTATTATTGTTGATTTAGTAAAAAGTTTGGCTCGTTTTCACATTAATGAAATGACACAATATTGGCATCAATTTTCTCCGAGTCTATGTGTCGCTTAGGCCTACCTCCGGCACAATGACGTCCCCAATTAGGACACAAAATTATTGCATGCTTTTACAGAACATGTTTAAATACTGCAAGCATTCTTTCAAATATCCCTACTGACTTGGTTACATTTGTTTATTTTTCTTTCTTTTGATTATTCCCATTCTCCAAGGTTGGTTCGTGCATACTGGCATCATCTGTATATCACAATAGATCCAGAGGTTCTCCACCTCCTCCTCCACCAAGTGATCTTAAAGGCAGAAGCAAAGGGAGAGGAAAAATGGACGATTTAAGCGGTATCAGAAAAGACAATGCTACTATAGCAGAAAACGTTGAAACTTCAGATGGCTGAAGTATTCCTACATAGAACGAATTGGTCTTACGCCTGGAATAGAAAATCCTGGTGCTATAAGGAGAAGTTGAGCAGGTCCGGAACTTAGAAAACCTTTCCCTTACATTAAGCGTCCCTGATGTTAACCAACAAAACCCAAATGCTCAAAACCCGACACTTCCCCAAAACCCACAGAACCATAATCCACCGCCAAACCCTCTCGCACCACATCAATACACCATACCTCCTCAAAACCATAACCCTCCACCGATACCTACTCCTCCACAACACCATAACCATCCAACTCAATACCCATAAACTGCCACTTATCACACTCCTCAGATTGCACCGCAACCTATTCCTGATCCCCAAAACTCAACCAATGACCACCATTATGCCCAAATTCCCGGAGTCCACCAAATCAGTCCCATATATGTGAAAACTTTACCCCATACCCCATAACAAACCTTATATATACCGTAATCCACCGAGAAGGACCTGCTTATCAAGAACATGGCAGAAGAACTCAAGAAACTCACTGGCAGAGTTCAAAGTGTCGAAGGTGTCAAGGGCATTGAGGGTTTGAATTATGAGGACTTGTGCATTAAACCAGATGTAGAACTGCCGAAGGGTTACAAACCGCCCAACTTCGAAATGTTCGACGGAACTGGTGATCTGAAAGTATATCTAAGAACATACTGTGACAAACTTGTAGGGGTTGGCAAAGATGAACGAATTTATATGAAGCTGTTCATGAGGAGCCTCACTGGAGATGCTTTGTCTTGGTACATCAGCGAGAACCCAAAGAAGTGGGTTAATTGGGTGAGCATGGCATCAAATTTTATGGATCGATTCAGGTTCAACACAGAAAACGCACCAGACGTTTTCTACATTCAAAATCTCAAGAAGAAACCAACGGAAACCTTCCGCAAGTATGCTATTTGGTGGAGATCTGAAGCTACGAAAGTAAGGCCGGCACTTGAAGAAGAACAGATGAATAAGTTCTTCGTCAGAGCTCAAGACCCGCAATACTACGAAAGGTTGATGGTTATTGAAAACCATAAATTCTCTGTCATCATCAAGCTGGGAGAAAGAATAGAAGAAGGGATCAAAAGCAGAATGGTGACAAATTTTGAAGCACTCCAGGCCACAAATAAAGCTTTGCAGTCAGGAGGTATCTCCAAGAAGAAAGAATTGGGTGCAGTAATGGTAGCCCAAGGTCCGAAGTCTCCCCTCACATACCAAACACCTCCACCCATATACCAGCCTTCACCCTAGATACCAACAATCCACTGCCACCTACCACACTTATAACACCTAACCCGCATATTACCACTCACCACCACCAGCCCTCCAAAATTACCAAAGACCAAGACCAAATTTCGACCGCAGACCACCCAGACAATACACTCTGATTGCTGAACCCATAGACCAACTATACGAGAGACTGAAAGCTATCGGTTACGTCACTCCCATTCCCGCTGTTGCTATGGAAAACTCTTCTCAGTGGATTAACCCAAACAAGACATGTACCTATCACTCAGGCATGAAGGGTCATACCAGTGATAAGTGTTACACTTTGAAG
This sequence comes from Nicotiana otophora, assembly GCA_000715115.1. NCBI lineage: Eukaryota > Viridiplantae > Streptophyta > Magnoliopsida > Solanales > Solanaceae > Nicotiana > Nicotiana otophora. The sequence continues at coordinate 21,482 of AWOL01S0043055.1, forward strand.
GACAAGATTCAGACATTAATTGACACTAAAGTCATACAGGAAAAGAAAGCTGTACCCAATATTAAGTAACAATTCTCTTCCGGATCACAAAGGTGAGGGAGTCAATGTGATAGAGACCGATGAAGAATGGGATCCGGAATGGTCAATTGGATTCATTCGGGAGGGGGATGATCCTAAAACATCCCCAGTCACTCTCACGCCTATCGTGGTACAAACCCAGGCACCAATCGAAGTTGAGGTAGCCGCACCAGCGCCATTTGAAATCGAGGTGACTACACCCTTCACCGTGATGGTAGCACCTACGCCATCTTATAAGTATGATGCTATACCATGGGATTATGTTGCGGAAGCAAGAAGGAAAGGAAAAGCGAAAATGGAAGAAACAAGTGCAGCACAAGGCATGACTAAAATTGGTAGGGTTTATACACCTGAGCACTTGGGAGGAACAAGCAAAGAAGCTGCATCTAAGTCGCCTGTCATTGAGATTGGCCTGATGACCTTTGGAGAAAAGTGCAAGCGAGAGAATACTCTGTGGTTGACCATCTAAACAAAACTTTTGCTCAGATATCCATTTTATCACTATTACAAAACTCTGAGACACACAAGAATGCCCTGATGAAGGTGCTGAGTGAAGCTTATGTACCCACTAACATCACTAGTGGGGATATGGACAACATGGTCGGGCAAGTACTGGAAAGCCACAAAATCACTTTTCATGAAGACGAGCTGCCACCAGAAGGACTAAGTCACAACATGGCACTACATATCACAGATGAATTTGAGGACAAATTCATCGCTAGGGTCCTGATAGATGGGGGCTCGAGTCTCAACATATGTCCATTGACTACTTTGAAGAGACTGGGTAAAGGCCTACATGAGATACGGGTAGGAAGCATGAATGTAAAGGCATTTGATGGATCTCAGAGGGTCACAATCGGGAAAGTCAACCTCAGCCTACAGATGGGCCCAACCTGGTTTGATGTTAAGTTTCAAATGCTAGATATATCTGCTACCTACAATTTATTGTTGGGACGACGCTGGATATATGCTGCTGGGGCAGTGGCCTCTACTTTGCATGAGGCCGTGAAGTTTGAATGGAACCACCAGGAGGTGATCATCCATGGAGATAGAAGTAATCCGATTTATACCAATCAGACTGTTTCGGTCATCGAGAATAGGAAGAAGTTAGGTGGAGAAACATACCATCGCATTAAGCGCGTCAATGCAATTGGAAAGGACAAATGGTGGAGCAACAAGATAGAAAGCATACTGCTATGGACAAGGTATGAACCTAGCAAGGGTCTCGGCAAGAACCTTCAAAGGATCACCAAACCGGTACAGCCAAAGCATCATGGTACAACTTTCGGACTTGTGTACGAATATACTTGGCAAGAGTGCCAGGATTGGTCGCCACCATGGCGCGGTCCTTATTATCCATTGGAACAACCGGTACCACATTTGCACCAGACATTTCATCAAGCTGACATGATATGGGAGTCTGAGGAAGATGAAGCCTTAGATGGCATAAGGAATATGTTTCTAGATGACGAAGACATGGATTGCAGTGTGATAGTTGAGGAGGAGGAGGAGGAAGACCTTACTATTCAGACTGTTGAAAAAGTAGCTTCTCTCAAGAATTGGATTGCTGCACCATCCCAAGCCCGTCGAGTTCCTGGGTAGCCTGGCAATTAGCATCAATTATTTTAAAGCAATCTTTTAAGCATCTAAGACATTTTCAGTATTTTGTTTCGAACGTATTTTGTTTTGAAATAATTGCTCGAGTCATCGAGCCGTACTTGTTGACGTTTTTCAAATTTTATTAATGCATTGCTATTTTTAGTATTTATTGTTATTCTTTACATTTTTTTCTCTCTACAGCATTATTATTACCTATCCCGATGAACCTACGACTATGACATGTAATGAGGCAACGCGACATAAAAATAATAATTTAGATGATCTGGAAGATGACGTAATACCTAAGGAAATTGTCAGAGAAGTGGAAAACTTTGAAAACAAGCCTAAGTCTAATTTGGATGAGACTGAGACAGTTAACTTAGGGAACTCCGAAATGGTCAAGGAAACACGTATAAGCATTCACCTATCACTATCAGAGAAGGAAGAGTATGTCCGATTCCTAAAAGAATATGCATATATCTTTGCATGGTCCTATGAGGATATGACTGGTTTGAGCACATACATAGTAGCTCACAAGCTACCTACCAATCCCATGTGTCCACTAGTAAAATAAAAGCTTAGAAAATTCAAGCCGGATATGAGTTTGAAGATAAAAAAGGATGTCATCAAGCAAATCAAAGCCAAGGTTCTCGGAGTGGTTGAATATGTGACCTGGTTGGCCAACATTATGCCGGTTCCAAAGAAAGATGGGAATGTCAGAGTGTGTGTTGATTACTGAGATTTAAACAGGGCGAGTCCCAAAGATGATTTTCCATTGCCCAATATACACATACTAATTGACAACTATGCCAAGCATGAACTCCAGTCCTTTGTGGATTGCTTCGCGGGGTATAATCAGATCTGGATGGATGAAGAGGATGCCGAAAAGACAACCTTTATCACGCCATGGGGAATGTACTGCTATAAAATGATGACGTTTGGTTTAAAGAATGCTGGAGCCACTTACATGAGAGCCATGACAACCATTTTCCATGACATGATACACAAGGAAATAGAGGTGTACATGGATGATGTCATCATCAAATCTAGAAGAAGCATAAATCATATAGAAGACTTGAGGAAATTCTTTGATCGGCTTCGAACGTACAATCTGAAACTGAATCCTGCAAAGTGTGCCTTCGGAGTCCCTACCGAAAAATTGCTAGGATTCATCGTCAGTCGTCGAGGGATTGAATTGGACCCATCAAAGATCAAAGCTATCCAGGACTTGTCACCGCCGAAGAATAAGAAAGATAGGATGAGCTTCTTAGGGCGTCTCAACTACATCAGCTTTTTCATAGCATAATCAACCGTGATCTGTGAGCCGATCTTCAAAATGCTGAAGAAAGATGCTGCAACAAGATGGACTGAAGAATGTCAAAAAGCCTTCGACAAAATCACAGAGTATTTATCCAAACCGCCCATTCTGGTCCTACCAGAGCTAGGAAGACCACTGCTGCTTTATTTGTCTGTACTGGATGAAGCTTTCGGTTGCATTTTGGGACAACATAATGAAATTGGAAGAAAGGAGCAGGCAAAATATTATTTGAGCAAGAAATTCACACCTTACGAAGCCCGATACTCTTTGCTGGAGTGCACCTGCTGTGCTTTAACATGGATAGCTCAAACATTGAGGCATTATTTCTGTGCATACACCACATATCTCATATCAAGGATGGATCCGGTAAAATACATCTTCCAGAAACCCATGCCTAAGGGAAAGTTAGCAAAATGGCAGATATTGCGGAGTGAATTCGACATCATCTATGTAACTCAGAAGGCGATAAAAGGGCAAGCATTGGCAGATCATTTGGCAGAAAATCCTGTGGACGGAGAATACGAACCATTGAAAACATATTTTCCCGACTAAGAGGTGTCATTCATAGGAGAAGATATCACCGAAGCATATGACGGTTGGAGAATGTTCTTCGAGGGAGCTACAAACTTCAAAGGAGTGGGTATCAGAGCTGTCTTAGTATCAGAAACTGGCCAACACTATCCGGTATCTGCAAAACTCAGGTTTCTATGTACCAACAATATGGCAGAATATGAGGCTTGCATCTTGGGACTCAAGTTGGCCATTAACATGAATGTTCAAGAGTTGCTGGTGATTGGAGATTCCGATCTTTTGGTGCATCAGGTTTTAGGAGAATGTGCTACCAAGAACACTAAAATATTATCATATTTATACTATGTACAAGAGCTGATCAAGAGATTCACGAAGATAGAGTTTAAACATATTCCGAGGATTCAAAATGAGTTCGCAGATGCATTGGCCACTTTGTCTTCCATGATACAACACTCAGACAAGAACTTCATCGATCCTAGCCTAATAGGAATTCATAAACAACCGTCTTATTGTGCTCATGTTGAAGAAGAAAGTGACGGGAATCCTTGGTTTCACGACATCAAAGAATACTTGGCAAAGGGAGAGTATGCGGAACATGCAACTCATACTCAGAAGCGCACACTCCGAAGGTTAGCCAACCATTTATTTCAAAGCGGAGGAATTCTGTACAGAAGAACTCCAGACCTGGAATTATTACGGTGTGTCGACACCAAGGAAGCATCCAGATTGCTCGAGGAAATACATGCCGGAACCTGCGGACCACACATGAATGGCTTTGTCTTAGCCAAGAAAATACTAAGAGCAAGATATTTCTGGATGACTATAGAAACAGACTGCATCAAGTATGTCCAGAAGTGTCACCAGTGCCAGATACATGCTGATATGATACGAGTGCCACCCAATAAACTCAATGCAACAAGTGCACCCTGGCCTTTCTCCGCTTGGGGCATGGATTTCATCGATCCAATCAAACCCGCTGCTTCAAATGGGTATAGGTTCATTCTAGTGGACATAGATTATTTCACAAAGTGGATTGAGGCCGCATCTTACAAAGCTGTAACTAAGAAGGTCATCGCAGATTTTGTTGGGGATCGCATTGTTTGTCGGTTTGGAGTACCAGAGTCAATCATCACCAACAACGCCGCCAATCTCAACAGTGATTTAATAAAATCCATATGTGAAACTTTCAAGATCAAGCATAAGAACTCCACAACATACAGGCCGCAGATGAATGGAGCTGTAGAAGCCACCAACAAAAACATCAAGAAAATACTAAGGAAAATGGTAGACAATTACAAACAATGGCAGGAGAAGCTGCCCTTTGCTCTGCTCGGGTATCGTACCACGGTTTGCACATCAACTGGGGCAACTCCTTACCTACTGGTCTATGCTACGGAAGTGGTTATCCCTGCCGAAGTAGAAGTCCCTTCTCTAAGAATCATACAAGAAGCTGAGCTCAGCGACGCAGAATGGGTACAAAGTCGATATGAACAACTGGCTCTCATTGATGGAAAGAGAATGAATGCAGTATGTCACGGTCAACTCTACCAGAATAGAATGGCAAGAGCTTTCAACAAAAAGGTCAGACCAAGGCAATTCACACCGGGGCAGTTGGTGCTAAAGCAAATTTTCCCGCATCAAGATGAAGCTAAAGGAAAATTTTCACCCAATTGGCAAGGTCCCTACATGGTTCATCGAGTATTAACAAGAGGAGACTTATACTTGCAGAAATGGATGGAGAGATTTGGCCAAAACCTATCAACTCAGACGCAGCCAAGAGATATTATGTTTAGGATTGTTTACATTTCTTCATTTGAGGTAACTGAACTACGCTTGACCTGATTCCCATTTAAGAGGGGATACGTAGGCAGTCCTGTGGGTTCGGTCACATCTCAATAAAATCTTCACTTTCCCATGATCAGAAACTGGGGCAAAATCGCAAGTTCAACCAACTTCGTCATATTTGGAACAGCCAAAAAGCATTGTCAGAAGTATGCATTTAAACCGGGACAGAATTTTGAGGAGGACCCTCAAAATTCTAAAGCAAGGAGATTGCAATGTCTCTAAATGCGTCACAATCACCGGTTCATCTAAATTATTTGATATCACATACTGCAATATATTTCAAACAACTATAGTTTTTTGCAAATAATTTATCAAATGCATTGCATATTTTTCAAAAAATGTGTTTCTATGACAGCCAGATGTTGCCCAGGATAACTCAAATAGGATCCCAATATAGGAGCAAAGGATAAGCAAGAGTGATAAAACAACATTATCTGCATATACATCAAGTCATTACCTTCATGGCGATAAATTACCTAGCGCAGACACTTCCAGCTAAGAAATACTTTACTTTCTCACCGTCTTCTTATTATTTGCATGAGGTTTAGCTCTACCTCCTCTTCTTGCATGAGTCTAAGCATTGCCTCCCTAATTGCATAAGGCTAAGCATTGCCTTTCTTCGCATGACACTAAGCATTATCTCTTCTTTTTTCATGAGGCTAAGCATTGCCTCCTAATTGCATAAGGCTAAGCACTACCTTTCCCTGCATGAGACTAAGCATTGTCTCTTCTTCTTGCATGAGGCTAAGCATTGACTCCCTATTTGCATAAGGCTAAGCATTGTCTTTCCCTGTATGAGACTAATCATTATCTCTTCTTCTTGCATGAGGCTAAGCATTGACTCCCTAATTGCATGAGGCTAAGCACTGCCTTTCCTGCATGAGACTAAGCGTTGTCTCCTCTTCTTGCATGAGGCTAAGCATTGCCTCCCTAATTCAATGAGACTAAGCATTGTCTCCCTTAATCGCATGAGACTAAACATTGTCTCCATGAGACTAAGCATTGTCTCCTCTTCTTGCATAAGGCTAAGCACTGCCTTTCTTGCATAAGGCTAAGCATTGCCTCCTTAATTGCATAAGGCTAAGCACTGCCTTTCCTGCATGAGACTAAGCATTGTCTCCTCTTCTTGCATAAGGCTAAGCACTGCCTTTCTTGCATAAGGCTAAGCATTGCCTCCTTAATTGCATAAGGCTAAGCACTGCCTTTCCTGCATGAGACTAAGCATTGTCTCCTCTTCTTGCATAAGGCTAAGCACTGCCTTTCTTGCATAAGGCTAAGCATTGCCTCCTTAATTGCATAAGGCTAAGCACTGCCTTTCCTGCATGAGACTAAGCATTGTCTCCTCTTTCCTGCATGAGGCTAGGCTTTGTCTCCTCTTCTCATATGAGGCTAAGCATTGCCTCCCTAACCGCAGAAGGCTAAGCATTGCCTTTCCTGCATGAGACTAAGCATTGTCTCCTCTTCTCTCATAAGGCTAAGAATTGCCTCCCCAATTGCATAAGGCCAAGTATTGCCTTTCCCCGCACGAGACTAAGCATTGGTCCCCCCTTTTGGCATAAGGCTAAGCATTGCCTTTTCCTTGCATAAGATTAAATACTATCTCTACTATGCTATCTCTTTGTTCACCTAGGGCTAAGTGCTTCCCTCATCTCACACAAGACCAAGCCTTGTCTTGTCTCGACCTCGCATATGACCAAGCATCATATATTTGCATTTCATGGGTTGAAACATCGCCGTTTTGTCCTAAGGCATCATCCTCATAGCCGGGAGACACTATTCTATGGCCTGAGGATCTCTCAAAATTGCACATCATTCTTCAAAGGCGCCATAGTCCAGAGGCACCATCCTCATAGCCCGAGGACATCATTTCATGGCCTGCTAATCCCTTGTCATACACTTCATGGCCTAGGACATCATGGTTGAGGACGTCATCCTCACCGTCCAAAGACAACCTTTATGGTCCAAAGGGAATTTGCATTACGTTTAAATTATCGTAATAACCTATATATATTCGCATGCGCCGTGTTTTAAGTTTTGAAGGTAACCCACGAAGTAACCGTTCTTCAAACAGGAGCAATCTTCGCTCCGGTTTTCGTTCACAATGTTTATATCCTGCAATTGTTTCAAACATAACCGACCACCATCAATTACCCACCTTTTATTCTATGACCGTTTAGATATTTGCTCAATGATACATCCGTAACGTTTCAAATTCATATTCATGACTCCGCATAAATTCATCTGATACTATCCTACCCAAAAGAACCCTTCCTATAGCAACTCCATCGGTTTCGCTCACCGTTGGATCCAGAACTACAAACGACCTGATTCCTGTAACACCAGAGATATGTAGGCAACAAGGAATCAGGGTTCGGCCCCCAATTTTTTAAATCACATCATTCCTCACTCAATTCAGCCAAAATTGGTCATCATTTTCTTTACCGACAACTCTTTCATCATTCCCGGATAAAGAGGGGCAGCTGTTGATATCCAATTTTGCCCTCATATTTTCTCAAATAATATATATACTTTCAAAATATCATTTTTTGCATCATTATTTAGCTTACAAATCTATACGAGCATTGTTCTATAATTTTTCATAATGTTTAGAGCTTTTAAATTGATTTTCCTGTACTTAAATTACTTGAATAATTATTAATTACTCCTTCAAATTATTTTTTGATGACCTAGTTACCTACAATTATTATTTTGCACCTATAATACATGTTTCAAATATTTTTACTTCATTATATATAATTACATTAGCATTTTTTAAGCTATTTGCACAATTTTGTAGCAATAGCCTATACTCATCCATAACTGCTTTTATTTATGTTATTTGTGTCAAAATAGCATTTTTATAATTTTATAATACTAAATTATTATTTATAATCATTTTAGTTCATAAATAGTATTTTTAAATATTAATCATTTTTTATAAATTATTCTTAATATATTTTGCATATTTAAATAGTAGTCCAGATTTAAACCAATTTTCCGACCAAAATGGCCCAGCACCTTAGCCCAATAAACCCCAAGCCCAAACTAGGCGACCCTTGTACCCAACCCGGTCGTGCCCCGCTTAATAACCCGTCCCGCTTTCCCGTTTGATCTTGGCCCTTGATCTTAAATGATCAACGACCCATAATTAACCTATCCTTTCCTTTATATTACCCCTTACCCAAAATCCTATCCCATTTCTACCAACCCGCCGCCCCTAAATGCTCAATCTCCCCTTCACTCTTTTGAAGAACCCTAGCCGCCTCCCCTTAATTCCCTCTCCTAATCGCACTGATAGTGGGATTCCCCCATTATTTACTTACCATATTAGTGTTTCTTCGTTACTAGGTGTTTATCCATGGTGTTGCATAAGTACTTGCTTTATTTTGTCAAGTGTAAACCTCCGAATCAAGGGAGATTAGCTTCATCCTTCAAAATCTGGACGATATCTCGTCCATATACATCATGGCGAGGCTATACGGGTTCGATTAGCCAAGATCTCCGGCCAATATCCGATTTCTGTCAACTAGGGTTTACCTAATTGTTTCCTAATCTGACTTTTACTGATTCTGCTTGATATTATTTTCTTATTTATGTTAATTTTATAGTATTGCCTTGTTTGTCTGCCGGATTTCAACAACTATATAACCCCCCTCCCCATTCCCCTTTAGGAGGGACCTGAATCGCTACATTTTCACTAAAAATTGGAGCTATCACTTTATTGTTCTCTTGTTCTATACCTTGATTCTTGACCGGCTGAAAGCCAAGGCCACCGGGATTCGACTTTTCAACCTTTTCTTAGTGCGAGCACTGCCCGGGGTTCCTTTGAAGCCCTTGGGAACTTTGACGCATTGAGATTCTGGGTTCTTGTTCTTTGTTGATACTCAGAAACTTTGTAGAATTTGTTCTTTCTTATTGTCCGTTTAATTGGTAAGTCACTTGGCTTTGAAATTTTGTTCTTATGTGTTTATGATTCGTACATTCTTACCTCTGGAATTCATGGCTTAATGTGTTTTTGGGCTACTTTTGTGTGTAACTTTGATTAGTTTTGCATTTGTTTTGAACCTCTTTAGTATTTAATTTTACCTAATGCTGCCAGTTCTAAGACATGTTTATGCCTAATTTGAATAATTTTAATCCTCTTAAGTGCATTAGTCTACTATGTCAATACCTCAATGCCTATGTTTGTTGTTTGATATGAGCTTGCTTTCCCACTCAGTTTTGAATCTCTGTAATGATAGACTTGCACATGTAATGTGTTCTAATCTATGTTAAGACCTTTTCTATCAAATAAGATCTGTTCCCCTGCTGATGTGTCTCACAACATGTCTCTGTTTTGCTTAATCCTATATTCTTAGTAACTGTTTGAAATCTTTAGAATGATTATCTTAGTTTGTGTTTCCATACCATGTTTGATACTTTTCTGCTTCATGATATAAGTTAACATGGTTTTCTTATGATATTGTGATGAATCCTTAGCATAACTTGGACCTTTAAGCTTTAAACCTTTTAAGTTGGTGCCCCACTTAGACTTGTTTGATAATATACACCTTAGCATGATAATCTGGTTGATCTTGTAATCTCAGGGAACTTAATTCTCCTCCAACTTCCAATGTTTTCTGCCAATGTGTTATTTTTGATAAGTGTTGCACTTGCTTCTAAATCTTCTTGGCCTTTTGATTAACTGTTCTGTGTTCTCAACTTTGCTATGTCTGCTTTCTATACTATAAGTGTATTTCCTCAACTTCTGTCCCTTCACCACTGTCCATTCCCTCTCATTTGTTACATGTGCTATTCTGAACCTATCATTCTTGGTCGGATGAAAGCCAAGGCCACAAAGACTCTTACTACTGACCTCCCTAGTGTGAGCACTGCTCGGGGTCCATTTGAGACCCTTGTGAACTTTGACACACTAGGATTTGGGGTCTTTTAGCCACTCTCTTTACTACTGAGACCTGAGCTATCTCTGACACTCAGCTCTTTCTTCCTATTGTCTACTGAATATGTAAACTGGTTGGTTTAAGTGATTCAATGTCTGGGTAATATTGGTCAATCTATGGCTGTTTGGTTTGGCTTGAGTTCTCCTATGGCTTCTGGGTTGTGCTGATGAATATAGTTCCATGTTAGGAATCTGGGTATGATATGTGAGAGTTGTTGAAGGCCCAAGCAATGCTGGGTATTTCCTTTTGGGTCCGTTGTGGCCTACTGTTATTTCTTGTATAATATTTTGTAATTACGTTTATCATTGGGTCTGTAATAACTCTGTAATGAACAATTGGGGTGATAGTGAAACTAGGGAACATGTATACTCTGATATTCGCATGCAAGGGTAAAAAACATGCCCATAGGATTCATGTGATTTACTTGTTATCCGACTTACTGTATATGCCATTTAACTTCCACTGGTAGGAATCATGCCTTTAGGAAACTCACACACTCACATAACTTGTCTACTATCAAAGCACAGGTGTAAACCCTCTATTTATTCTACTGCTATGTGCTACTAGATAACATACAGGAAATAAATGCCAATGAACTTTCTTTCGATTTGTATGATTATAGCATATTCATTAGATACCCTGCCTATAGGATCTCACTAGCTTATGTTCTATTTTTACCTAGAAATCATGCCTATAGGACTTTGACTAATCAATTAGCTACTGTTATTGTTATTTCTCCGCCTAGATAACCTGCTCATAGAGGTAAAGTATTATAAAATCAAGGTTCAATTGTCAATTGTTAGAGATCTTGCCTATATGATATTGTCATTTGCTTAATATTGTTTATCCCCTTGTCAAGGCTGGGTTCCCATAACTATTTTTATTTGCTTAACTATGCCACTATTAGATATCATGTCTGTAGGACAATGTCACCTTTCTAAAACTGGTATCTAAAACCAACGTTAACAGCAAATGGTTTACTGCTTCCTTATCTAAGCCACTAGAAGCAGTAATGTCATATATGCGCATTTGAATCCAAGGTCACATAGAAACCATATCTATAGGGCTTAATGATTTCTAATTGGCTTCACTTTTGAAACTATCCCATGCTCAATGTGAGAAACTAATTTACGTGCATTTGTTGTCTAAGTGTGGAGGCTAACTTGAGCCTTTAACTGCTCTCATTTGAAGTCCAATTTGTTTTGTATGTCGCCTAATTTTATCATTTTGAGCAGCCTAAGTTAAGTCTAGAACCACTCTAAATAGAGGTCCAATGCCTCCTGGACCATAGGTATGGGACGGGTAGTGCACGCATAGGGCACGACTTAGAATTGAATTAGAACGCTTAGGTAAACAACTTTAACATAGTAATCGGGTAGCATGAGATGATAGTCTATGCCCGCTGAATAATATGAGTAACTCCCTACCTTAAGGGAGTTACGAAGTATTATTTATGTTGCACAGGGTGATCCTTTAGGCTAAAAAACTTAGGATCCCCCTTTTTTCTTTATACAATTAGTCATCTAATATAGACCGTTATAGTTGTATCCTTGTAGCCCTTAAGATTTGTACCAATTCTCATTGTGTTATAATGAAACTCTTTGACCTTTTATTCTCTTTGTTTATTTAATTATCTTGCCTAATTATAATTCACATAATCTTAAGTTCGGCCGGGACCCACAGTTGTGGACCTCGAAGAGTGCCTAACACATTCTCTTTGAAGTAATTTGAGCCCTTACCCGATCTTTGGTGATGCTGACTAGTCAAACAGAGTCATTTGCATAATAGGTACCATAACGCACCTTAAAAACCGTTAGTTGGCGAATCTTCTCTTTTTAATACCCATCCTCCATTTAAAAGAGTTGTCACATATCGAAAACTCGCTTTCGCAAGAAAACGGGGCGCGACACCCGTGAAAGATTTTTTCCTAGCTCACTAATTATTCTATTTATTAGTATCGTGATTGTGACGGTTTCGAAATTGAATTGCTAGTCATCTTGAACTTAAGATTGGACCGAAAGGCAAATTGAGGTGAGTTGAGGTTTACTTTCCTAGTAGGGAATTCCATTAGAACCCTTGTGCTCCATATGTTAGATTAAGCTAAGTCATGTCTTCTCGTGATCCAATACTCAGTTCACTTAAGTACGCCATTATATGTGACATGAATACATGCTTATGTGTATTACCAATTGTTATGTTTCTTTATTTATGATATTCATATTCAGTTAAGTATTCAGTTTCAATATTAATTCATGCATCAATGTGATCACATTCAGTAGGGAGAAGTGGCTAACCTCCCCCAGCGTGAGTGCCATGATATGAGGGTTACGTACCCCACACTCGCAGGTGCCAGTTGTTTGTTAGGGAGATTGGCCGACACTTCCCCGTACGTGTTCCCAGATGCTTACATACACATGGATATTATGTGTAACAATTTTTAGCAAAGTTATGTATTAAAATATATATACCTCAGTTTCTATTTCAGATATCAGTTATGAACTCAATTTCTACGTTAAGTTTCAGTTTCACCTTACAGTTTAGCTTATAGTTTTAGTTTCCAGCTTATTACTTGGTTGTAAAATTTTATATGATTTATATGATTTTTCCTTATATCCATTTTCTTTCTTATGTTTCCCAGAAGGCCTCGCTCCGCCTTTTTAGGAGGTAGCCTATAAGACTTACTGGGTATCCTTTGGTAGTACTTAGCCCGTTTGAGCCTGCTACGTCGTGTGACAGGTATTGAGGACACAGGTAACGAGACATGTGGCTAGAGGGGATACTCTAGATTCACTTTACAGACTCTGTTGATTCATCCCAGCGGTAGCGGAACCTTTTTAGACTATTATTCATATTTTTTTTCTTTTACGTTTATTTTATTTTCGAGGGATGCCTCCGTAGGCTATGTATTTTATTTTTCATATTCTAAAGGCTCATGACTATTTAGTGGGCCAATAATAAAATATTTTGGAATTTATCCTTTATTTTGTATTAAGACTGAGATTATATTTATACCATATTTGATTAACGGTATAAATTTATCTCAGAATAAATTTATACCGTTAATTAAATATAATAGTATAAATTTAATCCCACGTCGTATTCCTGCTTATACCACGTACCAAATAACCCCGAAGGCATGTGACAAATCCCAAAGTATAGTTCATAGATAAAAGAGACGTTCAAAGATGCTAAGTGTGAGTTTCAGGCGGCTGCCGCGTAGTGCCAATCGATTGAGAAAAATTGGCCCTGTGACACTAAGATACAACTAATTAACCTTTGACGAGGCGATAGAGCCAATTATTTCATTCGGTTGAAAATTAATCACGTTAGTAAAATTAAGACAAGACTCTGACGTTAAATAATGACAACTGAATTTTAATATAAATTATATAATTTAAACAAAAGCTTTTGAAATCAATCGTATAGCTGAATATTTACCTCCGCCGCATCCAAATCTTTTTATGTTAATAGCTTGATTGGCTAAGCTTCTTTTTAGCTAAAAGTATTTTTTGGATCAAATTTAGCCAAACTTTTAGATAAAAAAATACTTTTCAATAGAAACAAAAATAATTTTTGAAAAATAAAAAAATAATTTTTTTCCAAAAAAACTTTTTTAAAAATAATTTTGAGAAAATTAAACTTAAATACTTTTACGTCGAATCAAATATTTATTGTTGTTTAAAAGTAATTTTTAAATTAATTAATTAAACACAAATTATATTTAAAAAAATACTTTTCAAAAGAAGGTTAAGCCAAAGGCTATAAATTCTTCTTTACTTCCGTTGAAAAAGACATTAAATTTGAAAATATAACAAAAATCCCCAGTAATAGCCAGCTCAAACATTCACCGAAGCCGAGCCGCGTGAAAACAATCACCTCGCCGTTTCTTTGACCATTGACCGAAAATCTTCTATCACACTATAAATACCCTTCCCGTAAATTCTCTCCCCCATAATTCATTTCATTTCTACGCTCAACAAAATAAATACTCATTACTTCAAACTCATGGCGGATATCAAGCAATCGAGTAACTTTTCCGGTGACCGGCGGCAACCGAGCCGGTTACAACAGCGAGCGCCGGCGTCGATACAAATAAACCGTTCAACCGATTGGAATGTGGCGATACCGCTTTTATCGCCGTTGATTTCATCGCCGACTTCTCCTGATTCTAACAACTTAACGGCAGCGATTAATTCCCTTTGCAGTAAGAAGGTGGAGATAAAAGAGAAGCCGGCGGCGGCGGCGGCGGTTTTGGTGTTTAAGAAGTGGCAACATCCTGCGACGCCGTTTTGTTACGAGGCGACTCCGTTAGTGCCGTTTGTATTATGTACGGAAACAATCTAACGGCGTTTATTTTGAGCTATTTATTTTTCTTAAAATGTAGAAGATTTTGTTTATAGATTTCTATGTACACTGTTGATAATTTCTAGCTTTATTTTGTACCTTTTTCCCCCTTAATAATTAGCATGTTGATTTTGTATAATTAGGTGATTAACAAGTTGTAAACACTGAGGTAATTTCATTTACATGCTCATTTTTTGCCGGAAAATTAATTTCCAGTGTTTGATTATAAGAAAGTATTTTTCTGCATATAATAGTTAAGCCGACGTCAAAAAATATAATAGATTAAACGTCTAATTCGATTGCGATTAAGCATTACTAATTATTATATTTAGAGATTTTTATAACAATATCCCTATATAATAATATTTTAATGTAAAAGTCATACTTCATTTTGTTATAACATTCAAAAATATTCGGAACATACGAGATTGTTATAAAAAAGTTTGACTAGAAAGGTTTGACTGTACCACTAATTCTTTTTTTTTAATATTTAATGTATAGTAGGCTGAATGAAGGATGGCCAGCCAAGTGTCAAGAAAATAGTTTGATTAACCAAACCAAATAATCACATAAAGTAAGTTAGTATAGGAAATGTAAGGTAATTAACTTTACCACTTGTAGGATATTCCAGAGTAAACAACTTAGTTTTGATTTTAAAAAGTGGGAAAAGAAATAGTAAAGGGACAAATGACGTAAGTAAGAAATTATCTCAAACTCTTAACACCGGCCAAATATATTAATTATACTATTTGTTTACCCGAAAAATCGGATAGAGTTGAATTTATGTATGATTCTAAGGACGCGCGATATAATTTGATACAAATTGTAGAGTGAAACATAAATATCTCTATTCTTGGCAAAATGAAATGAAATATAAAACAGAGAAAAGAAAATGTTGATAAACAAGGTAACGTGTTCCCGTAAATGTGTTAACATCCCCCTTTTATATTAGAGAGATCTTACTTTATCTATAATAATAAAAATATATAGTGGAGGTCCTACGATGAATTGTCTTTTCCTCGATTTCCGCCAAGATTCTCTCCTATAGTGAGGTTGCAACGACTCTTGTCTGCGAGCTCGATACTGGCTCGAGCCCTCGGTCTTGGTTCGAGCTCGATTCTGACTTGGGGTCTCGATATTCGGGGTGAGTGTTGGTCGTTCTATGCATTTTCGATAATCTCCGCCTTGCCTCGTAGTTCGATTTGGATATGAGCTCGATAATGATACCGAGCTTGTCATTGATCAGTCTTATAGCTCGAAGCTCGACGCCCTTACTTCGGACCTCGATCGAGCTTGTCATGCAGATACCCTTTAATCGAAACATCATCGTCTCGACCAGTTCGTACGACTGACTCAATCGGTTTTGACTGTATATAGATTGTCCCCTCGTTTCTCGGAAAAGGATGTGGCGAGAAACGATATGATTTCCCAACAACTCGACCAGATATATGTTGACGTTTACATCGATTCCGACCATGACGTATGTGATAGATGTCCCATCGGTTCGATTTTACCAAGGCATTTAATGTGTGTCAGACGGTGGTCGGCCAACGCTGATATTGAACCGTCATTGCTTCAATCTATAAATAGCCTTTCCTTCTACCATTCATCACTTTTACGTCTTCAATCCTCCAAATTTTCTAAGTTCCTTTTCGTCTTTTCTGAGTTTTTTGCCTGCAAATCTGTGAGTTTTACTGCAAACTTTTTCTTGAAACACCAAATACTCCCGTTCTTTGTTCATGGAATTTTAAATGGCAAAAATATCTAAAACTGTTCCGCAAAAAGAGACCGCTTCTTCATCTCGACCTGCTGGTGGCAAGGATGTGGAAGAGCCCCGCCCTGAGGAATTCGTTCCGGTAGGGTGTTCGACTGTAGGTGATTTTAAAATTGAAAAGCCTTCTCCGATACCGGGTCGGTGTGAGCCGATATCGAGGTACCAATGTTCAATTACCGAAAAAGTTCTCGACAAAGTCATACAAGAATTCAACTGGGATAATAAACTCGTAGTAATCCCATCGCCTGATGAATCAATTACTACCCACGTCGAAGGGTTCTTAAGTGTTTACACTTATCCTTTCACGTTGGGACCTCTAGACCCTGTCATCGTTGCCTTTTGTAAGAGGTACGATGTGACCCTCGGCCAAATCCACCCTTCCTTTTGGAGGATAGTGATTCTTCTTCGATTTTTCTCGATCAAGGTCGAGGGACGTATCTTCACCCTCGATCATCTTATGCGCCTTTACAGTCCCCGACTTTATCGAGGAGGGGTTGATCAAGCTTGCTCGCTGAGCAACCAAAGTGCCATTCTCGAGCATAAATGAGACTCGGGATTGGGGTTGGATGGTTCGTTTTGTTTGAATCAAAACCTCGGACCTGATCTCTGCCAATAACTTGCCATTTCCCGAGAAATGGAATATGAGCAGTGAGTAAACGTTTCTCTTTGCCCGTTTTGATTTTGTGATTGCCTTTTATTTTGTTGATCCATTTTTCTTTTCTTATCATAGCCGTAGCTCGAATACCGGAACCGATCCCGGATCTTAAACAATGGGTCGAAAGTCTGGTGTTACAAAGACCGTACTCCGCGCGTGCTTGGGTCGAATTATCAAAGGGTCGATGGGAGGCCCGCAGTTATGGTAAATCCTTTTGTCGATTTGTTTCTTTCTCAGTTTGTATGGTAAATCTCCATTTTCCCTTTTGTAGGACTCGGAAAAGATGTAGTCATGAGGCCCCCATCTGGTGGCGAAGAAGATCCTGTCCTGAACCAGGTAAAAGAAAGGAAGAAAAAAGACGTATCGGGCTCCCTGAGCTCGGAAAAGAAGAAACCGGCTAAGATATCTCGAAAGCCGAAGGGGTGCTCTGGTGTTATGTCTTCGAAAGTGGCCCGCCATTTAAGGGACGAGCTCGAAGAAGGAGAGGAGAATTTAGCTTGTGTACGGGCTAATGTTGTGATTCAACAGTCTTCCAATTTGGTGGAAGCAAATCAGGGAACCTTGGCCATAATCCCAGAACAAGAAGAAGCCGAGATTATCCCTTCTCGAGCTAAGATGATTGAAAGGGGTACCGAGGGTGGGTCTTCTCGGGCAGTAGAAGATATTTCAAGGGATTAGTTCGGGATAGTTGACATTGGCTGATCCCCTCAGATTTCGGATGCCATGATTCGAAAGGCCGTCATGTTGGAGGATCGGAACCTATGAGGGTATTTAGGGGTCGGCTGCTATCCATGGTTTTTTGGAGAGGCTCGAGTCAGGTGCCTCGGAGGAGGTTACCGGTTTTGGTGGAATACTGGTACCTAAAGAAATGTCGTGGTCGGGTTCTACCGAGCCTTTATCGATTCATAAACTGGTGGACCTATTTTCGGCCCCGAGTATCGATCCCGACCGAAGGCGGAAGATAGTGCTTTCCGTACCTGCAGATACCCGAATTATTTCTTCCCTTGTGGGGATTGCCAGTTACCTTCGGTCCTTGGTGACCGAAGAAGATCAATCAGTGATGAATGCGGTGGGGCCCACTTGTCTCTTCAACGAGGCCCAACATGCTTTGAATCGGGTAACTCTGATGGTGTTTTTGCCGCTTCTTTTACACATAGAGTTGTAGGTAATTCTAATATTTCTTCTTTTGTTTGTAGGCTTCGTTATTGCATCACGAGGCCTTTCTTCGAATCTGGGAGGAGCATGATGCCGAGGTTCGGAGCCTCACTGAGAAGAGTGACTCGTGCAAGCTCTTTAGTGAAAAACTTTGAGCAGATTTGACAGCGGCTCGGGAAGAGCATGAGAAGATGGCTGAGCAGGTATTCCGAATGTTCCATGATAGTGAAGATGAAAAAGAGATAACCATTAACGATCCGATTCTGCAGGTTCGGCAGAAGATCGAGCAGATTGGACGGCTTAACTCACAGGTAGATGCGCTAATGGCCGAGGCAGAAGAATTTAAAAAGTGTATGGATATCCTTGCCTCGAAAAAGGAAGCCGTTCAAGCTCAGTTGGAGCTATCTGATGCCCCGCTTCGATCTGTGAAAGAAAATGCTTTGGGGCTGATCGAGAAGATGAAAGAGCTTCAGCATCTGTTGGATTTGGCCGCTTCAGATAAAGCAGATTTGGCTAAAGAACTTGAAGTGGCCAGATCTGAGGTGATCGAAGCCAATAAAAGAGCTGATGCCAAAGTGGCTCAGTTCAGGATCGATGTTGAGGTTAACCAAGCCAAAGATGAGAGCATGGTCGAAGATGCAAAATGGCAAGCTCGGAGAGAAGCTCTCGAGAAGGTCAGAGCTCAGGGCTTCGATATTGGGACTGAGATTGAAGTTTCCAGGGCGGAGGAGAACAAAGCTCGAAGGTTGGCCTTTCCTGATGAGGACTCCGATGACTCGAGGGAGTCTAAAGATGAGGACGATGTCGAGAATACGACCTCCGATGAAGATTGAGTCATTTAGGGCCTTAGGTCGTTTGTTGCGTTTTGTGGATACCGCTTTCGATTTTTGTATAAAGAACTTCCTTTTGGCAGAATAGCCGCCTCTGTACAAAAAATTTGCAAATATAAATCTTTCTTCCTTTTGAAGCAAAATAGCCTTTCAAGCTAAATAAATAGTTTGAATTTTAATCTCTGTTGCCTTCGGGCCTTGTGGGTAGTCCCCTTTGCTTTATCGGGCTCGAACATCCTTCAGCCTTAAATAGTCAAGTTTTCATTTGAATTCGAAGAAATGAGTAATTTTACTCGAAGTAAAGTAGCCCGTAGGCATAATGCTCGAGTGAGTGCTTGCTCGAACTCGAAATAAAAGTAGCCCGTAGGTTTAGTGAATAATTTGAACTCGAAGTAATGAAGCCCGTAGGCGTAATGGTCGAGTGAGTGCTTGCTCGAACTCGAAATAAAAGTAGCCCGTAGGCTTAGTAGTCGAGTGGATGATTCGAGCTCGATGCAGTGTCGCCCGTAGGCATAGTGCTTGCTCGAACTCGAAATAAAAGTAGCCCATGGGTTTAGTAGTTGAGTAAATGATTCGAACTCAATGTAATATAGCCCGTAGGCGTAATGGTCGAGTGAGTACTTGCTCGAACTCGAAATAAAAGTAGCCCGTGGGCTTAGTAGTCGAGTGAATGATTCGAACTCGATGCAATGTAGCCCATAGGCGTAATGGTCGAGTGAATACTTGCTCGACCTCGAAATAAAAGTAGCCCATAGGCTTAGTAGTCGAGTGAATGATTTGAACTCGATGCAATGTAGTCCGTAGGCGTAATGGTAGAGTGAATGCTTGCTAGAACTCGAAATAAAAGTAGCCAGTAGGCTTAGTAGTCGAGTGAATGATTCGAACTCGATGCAATGTCGCCCGTAGGCGTAATGGTCGAGTGAGTGCTTGTTCGAACTCGAAATAAAAGTAGCTCGTAGGCTTAGTAGTCAAGTGAATGATTCGAACTCTATGTAATGTAGCCCGTAGGCGTAATGGTTTAGTGAGTGCTTGCTCGAACTCGAAATAAAAGTAGCCCATGGGCTTAGTAGTCGATTGAATGATTCGAACTCGATGCAATGTAGCCCGTAGGCGTAATGGTCGAGTGAGTGCTTGCTCGAACTCGAAATAAAAGTAGCCCGTAGGCTTAGTAGTCGAGTGAATGATTTGAACTCGATGTAATATAGCCCGTAGGCATAATGTTCAAGTGAGTGCTTGCTCGAACTCGAAATAAAAGTAGCCCATAGGCTTAGTGATCGAGGGAATGATTCGAACTCTATGTAATGTAGCCCGTAGGCGTAATGGTCGAGTGAGTGTTTGCTCGAACTCGAAATAAAAGTAGCCCGTGGGCTTAGTAGTCGAGTGAATGATTCGAACTCGATGCAATGTAGCCCGTAGGCGTAATGGTCGAGTGAATGCTTGCTCGAACTCGAAATAAAAGTAGCCCGTAGGCTTAGTAGTCGAGTGAATGATTCGAACTCGATGTAATGTATCCCGTAGGCGTAATGGTCGAATGAGTGCTTGCTCGAACTCAAAATAAAAGTAGCCCGTAGGCTTAGTGATCGAGTGAGTGCTTGCTCGAACTCGATCCTGTTTGCATAATAAATCTTGAATATATGATATTGGTAAAGAAAGGGCTTTCTTTGCAAGTCATTATACATGTGTTCATATTTTGCGTCAGGGCTCGGACCATCTACATAAGCTTGGTTCGTTTTGACCATTCGGCTCTTACAACATTTCCTGTCGAGACACTGTTTATCATGAAATGACGAAGTAACTTCCTTTGCACCGAACTTGATAATCATCACAGATACGTTCAATGATAAAGCCCCTCAGTATACGAGGTTGATTTTAAAGAGGCCTCGGATACTCAACAGTAGTATCGTTTTAGGCGTTACACGTTCCAATAGCTTGGTAGTTGATTGCCATTTTATCAGACCGGGCTTGGAGGATTTTCGATATATGGCCGGTATCGATCTCTGGTCGCTTGATAGTTCTTTTAGTAACGGATCTAGAAATCAACTGGTCATCTTCGACTCTTATTTTGGATTGATATCGATTGTGCACATCGGTCCAAGTAATAGCTGGGTACTCGATCAGATTTTGCGTCAGCCGCCGAGAAGCCAACGAGCTCCGCTCATTTAGACCTTGAGTGAAAGCTTGAACAGCCCAATTATCGGTGACTGGTGGCAGATCCATTCATTCCATTTGAAAACGAGATACGAACTCCCTTAGCATCTCGTTATCCTTTTGTATTACCTTGAACAGGCCTGACTTTCTGGTCTCGACCTTTATGGCTCCGGTATGTGCTTTTACGAAGCAATCTGCAAGCATAGCAAAAGAATCAATAGAGTTAGATGGTAAATTATGATACCATACCATTGCTCCCTTTGACAAGGTTTCACCTAATATTTTCAATAATACAGATTCGATCTCATCATCTTTCAAATCATTTCCCTTGATAGCATACGTGTAAGAAGTGACGTGCTCGTTGAGGTCGGTCGTTCCGTTATACTTGGGTATTTCGGGAATACGAAATTTTTTGGGAATTGGTTTTGGGGCTGCGCTCGAGGGAAAAGATTTTTGCATGAAATTTTTGGAATCTAACCCCTTTATCATTGGTGGAGCCCCCGGGATCTGATCGACCCTAGAGTTATATGTTTCTACTTTTCTATCGTTGGCTTCGACTCGCTTTGTGAGTTCTTCGAGCAATTTAGCAATTTCGGGAGTAGTCCCCGATTCTTCCTCATTTGACTTCACTATGGATGGCCCCGTTCTATGGGTGATTTCTCGAGGTGGATTGAGCTCCGGCCTGCTTTGTAGCTGGGTTTGGCTCTGCAACTGAGCTATTGCTGCCTGTTGGGCTTGCAATATTTCGAAAATCATACGCAAGCTAACGCCGTTTTCCTCGATGTTATGGGTATCTCGAGCTGTAGAGTGAGTACCACTATGGATGCTATTCTCGGGTTCAGCATGTAGATTCGCCTCAATGGCCACATGCGAATTGATATCTATTGGTGCTCCGATTCGAGTTCCAACGGCATTTACAAGTGGTCTTTCAGTACTGGGTGTCAAGTTGTTGTTTTCGTCTTGAAGATCGACCCTGTTGTCTATTGGTGAAGCTATTTGATTGATGGTTAGTCGTAGCTAATCCGAAATTCAAGATATTTTCGGAAACAAGCGCAAAACACAATGCCGTATTTTTTCAGATTCGTATCAAATAACCACTATTATCCTTAGCCCCACGGTGGGTGCCAAACTGTTTACCCGAAAAATCGGATAGAGTTGAATTTGTGTATGGTTCTAAGGACACGCGATATAACTTGATACAAATTGTAGAGTGAAACGTAAATATCTCTATTCTTGGCAAAATAGAATGAAATATAAGACATAGAAAAGGAAATGTTGATGAACAAGGTAACGTGTTCCCGTAAATGTGTTAACATCCCCCTTATTTATTAGAGGGATACTACTTTATCTATAATAATAAAAATATATCGTGGAGGTCCCTCGATGAATTGTCTTTTTCTCGATTTCCGTCAAAATTCTCTCCCATAGTGCGGTTGCAACGGCTCTTGTCTGCGAGCTCGATACTGGCTCGAGCTCGGTATTGGATTGAGCCCTCGGTCTTGGTTCGAGCTCGATTCTGACTTGGGGTCTCGATATTCGGGGTGAATGTTGATCGGTCTATGCATCTTCGATAATCTTCGTCTTGCCTCGTAGTTCGATTTGGATATGAGCTCGATAATAATACCGAGCTTGTCATTGATCGGTTTTATAGCTCGAAGCTTGACGCCTTTACTTCGGACCTCGACCGAGCTTGTCATGCAGATACCCTTTGATCGAAACATCATTGTCTCGACCAGTCCGTACGACTGACTCAATCGATTTTGACCGTACATACTATTCCGTACTATTTTCTTATGTGAAATATTTGAATATTAGGTTTAAATTTGAATAGTCTGCTTTTATTTTTATTTTGTTGGTAAAATCATTCGCTATTTGGTATTCACCGGTCGACTATTACAGGAGAAGCGACTAATAAAGGAAAAACATGTTCTCTCATAATATTTTTCATTCTCGGACTGAAACTCTAAAGTTTTGATTAAGTACGAGGAATCTCGTCCATCTCATCGCCTCCTAGCCAAAGAAGAAAAATAATCATATGCAAACCATCTTCTGGTCAATGTGAATTGACAAAAAAGCACAAATATTTCAGTTCAAGATGGTGTTGCGTAATATTCCTCTCTATTATTAGGTGAGTTTTATTTTGCCTGCTTTTTCCCCGCGTTCTGAAATTATTGCTGCTTCTTTTTATCTGAAAATCTTTCTTTGGAGAAGAACATGAGTTAAATAGGATTGTGTAAAGATACGGCCATAAGGTGTTTGCTCATTTACCTGAATGAATTATTCCATTGTGTGATTGTTCCTATACTGCAACTGAATATATATGGTTGAAAGCTGCTCCCTACACTGCTAAATAAGGAATAATGGTGGAGTTTAAGAACAAATTAAAATCATCTCTTGACATATTTCACGGGAGTGGATTTTGATTAAGCTTGGGAAATTGGATGATGGAAGAGAAGTGAGGAGAAAAGAAAGAAACAGTACACTAGAAAAGGGAAAAAATGTTGATTGGTAATGTTATTGTATTAAAGAACAACAAACTACTACGATGTAATTTACATGTTCTACTGTATTAGTACTGTATAAATGCAAATAAAATCATGCTTTGCATATAAACTTACGGTATATCATTATCCCCCTAATTTTAAAAAATACTGATTGATGCACTTAAGCTCCACAGATTCTCGCAATTTTGCAAAGGTTGATGTAGAAAGCTAAATTCAGAACTTAAAAGAAAATTGCCGCAGATAAAACTACCTCTTCAAGAAACATGTGTTAACAGTATAACAGACATATGAGGAAAACATGAAAATTTGGATATGAAATCAGAGATTGATGCGAAGTTGAAGAGGTCAGTAGGTAACTATTGATATTCAAAATTTTACTTGGTAATATCAGTATAATATACTGAGTATATACAGGATGATATTCTTTGTCACTTACAAAGATGAGCTTCCGCTGTTATTGTCTGACTAAATAACAACATCATAAGTATGCTTTTTTTATTTGGAAGGAGTTATATTATGTTGCATCTTTAATTTCTTTTGATTAGTGTTAACTATGTCTAAAACTTATTTGCCTATAAAGGCATATCTATAACTATAAGTTCTTCCTATAAAAAAATAGTTATATTATGTGGGTACTTCTGGCGCATCATAAAAATATAGATAGGATTGTTGTGTCAACAAAAAAAAAGGGAAAATATTAAAAGCTAAATGTATCTTTCTGCTTCTTTCTTTCTATGTATTTGCTGAATTTTGATTCAGCTGAATAGACGAAAAACTTAAGTTCCTTTAGAAATATCTTTTGTGTAAATATTATATGCTAGCTACTTCTGTACTTCCTTTGTGTCTACTGAAAAATTATGAGATGCACAAATTATGACCTTTATGACCATTTTCTGGCTTACATCCAAAACAGTTCCAAACCCTCAGTAGAAACTGTTATTCTCGGTCAATATTGCTGTATTTGTAAATATTAATTCCGCAAAATATAAGTTAACGTAATGAAACAATAATAATAAATTCGAGCCCACTGAATTCACAGTGTTTCCTTAAGGAATTTAATCCCCTCCTAGTACCCAAGGTAATGGATTATTTCCTCCCAGGATAGAACGAATAACACACTGGTGTAGCGGTACTTCAAACCCCAGTGTTTCGGCGAACACAAAGTTCGGTAGCAAATCACACTTACAGTTGCTTTGTTTGAAGTTAAAAAACAATGCAGAACGAAGGAGTATATACTCAGAAAAACGTATGGAAGTTCTGAGAGGAAGGAGTGCAATGTATAGCCAATTTGTTGAGCGAATTGTATGTTGAGTTGAGTATCTTTCTTCAACATTTGCTGCTCATATATATAGCAGCCAAGAAGGAGTGCAAGACCAAACGTCCACCCTTCATGGTGGAGCAAGCATTACATGTTTGTGGAGCAAGCACTTCATGGTGGGAAGACCATTATCCGGCTGCCAAATTATCATTAACAAATAAATTTGGTCCAAAAATCCGAAGCCGAAGCCGAGCCGAGCGAGCGACGACGACGGCGCGAGGCTTGCTTTCTTCTTAACTCTTTAAGAGCTACAAGAAGAGCAATTATATATATACCCACCAAAAATGTCTTCCACTTCCAATATGGGACAATGTCTTATTGTTAAGAGGGGGAAACTTAAAATTTTACTCAAAATTTCATTTTCCCTCCATTTCCCATTCACCCTCATTTTAAGAATATTACATCTTAAAAATAAAACCTCAACAGAAACTGGAGTGATATAGAGAATTCACAAAATGGAGAAAAGTGAACATTTTGAATATGTATTTACTTTTGTCATTTTATAACTCTACGTCTATCATTTTATAACTCAATAGTGATTACAAGCTCTTTGAATACTTTATCGCATTAAGTTTGTCACTTCTTAGCTATCCGTGATTAATTTAATTTAATTGTTTTATCTTTAGGTATATTTAAGTAAAAGTATGAAATACTATTTGTTGCTAATTTCTCAGTTCCACTGTATATGTAGGAGTTTGAAGCTATAAAAGAGGAGCACAAGTGTTTTACTAGAGTTATATTGCACAGTGACAGAGGCACGATTTCCACTAAGGGATTAAAAAAAAATAAGTTAAAAAATTTAAAAAAATTGGGACCAATGAGACTTGAACTAGTGACCTCACAAAGTTTTTGAACACCCTTGACCACTAAACAATGCTTTTGGGCTATGTCAAATGGATTCAAAACATAATATATAGACGTAAAAAAAGATTTTACCTTATATATACAGTGTAATTTTTCGGCGAAGGAGATATAGGTGAATCTCCTTCCGCCCCTAAATCCGCCCCTGGCAACAACATCTTACCATAAAACAT
The DNA here is from genome assembly GCA_000715115.1 of Nicotiana otophora. NCBI lineage: Eukaryota > Viridiplantae > Streptophyta > Magnoliopsida > Solanales > Solanaceae > Nicotiana > Nicotiana otophora. The sequence continues at coordinate 47,555 of AWOL01S0043055.1, forward strand.
CAGATAGGTTTAGGTGAATGCTCCAGTTGTACAGTATTTTGCTCTTTGTTGTTTTGCATCGGATATAATCGGTGATGTAAATATAAAATGTTCCATTGATATTGTCATCACAACTTTATTTACAATAGTATATTTTATATCTCACTTTAGTACTTGCAAATAATAAAAAAGAATTTGAAACATTAGTAAGTCATCCTTACCCGTGAAACTTTACAAAATAATCGAAGTATAATAAAATATATAATAAAACAATATAACGTTGTTAAAGTTGGGTCCCCCTCCATAAGTATTTATTATACACAGAATCACAACAAAAGCTAAACATTTCGTCTTTCTTCCCATTTTAGAGAGAGCAAACTTTCCTCGTATGCAATCTTTTGCCATTTTCATCGTCGAAAGAAGCTCCACTCTCTCATTTCGTCTGTAATTTTTGCAACGATTCCATACATATTAACCTCAGACTCCTCCTCGTCCCTAAGAGTCCTTTTGGATCTTCACACAATTTAAAGGTAAAACTTAGACCAATCTATTGACCTATTATTTATTCTTTTGAGTTATGAACAATATATCCCTTCCCGATTTTAATACCTCCAGAAATTGGGTTGTGATTTATGTTCTGAGTTGTTGGAATCGTTTGCACATTGTATAGTTTTTGGTGGTTGATAATTTGTATTTTTGGGGAAAATAATAATTGATACTGCTTAATTAAGTTAAATGACTATTGATTATTGTGTAATTATGACTTGATTTTTTTAATTATTTTTAATTAGTTAAATATTCGGGTGGTTGGATATGGCTTGCATGTTAGAAGTATTCGACACGAGTACAACGATATTTTTGAAGGATTCGAGCAACATAATTAACCAGTGTGCTAATTTAGTCCACACAATTTTTTTGAATTCGAGCGACCGACCCCGAATCGCCTAAAATTTTATGTGTCCATCAGAAATGATCTAAAGAACAATAGTCATTGCTTCTCCATACTCGTTCTTCGTTTTTTGGAATTTTAGGATCATAAAATAGGAATTCAATACGATTTTCGATTTTTCGCGTGGTAATGTACACGCCATCTTCATGAATTCGGGCTACCAGCGTTAAATCGCCTAAAAGTTTGTCAGCCCATCAGAAACGACCTAATAAACAATATTCATTGCTTCTCCATGCTCGTTCCTCGTTTTTGGCGTTTTAGTGCCATATTACAAGAATTCATTACGATTTTCATTTTTTTGTGTGCTATTGTCTACGCAATCTTCATGAATTCGGGCAACGGTCCCCGAATCGTCTAAACTTTTGTGGGCCCATCAAAACTACCAAAATAACAATAGTCATTACTTCTCTATGTCCATTCCTCGTTTTTGGAATTTTAGGGCCATAAAATAGGAATTCAACACGATTTTCGATTTTTCGCGTGTTAATATCTACGTCATCTTCATGAGTTCGGGCTACCGGCGTCGAATCGCCTAAAATTTTGTGAGCCTATCAGAAACGACCTAATGAACAATAGTCATTGCTTCTCTATGTTTGTTTCTCGTTTTTGACGTTGTAGGACCATATTACAGGAATTCAACACGATTTTCGATTTTTCGTGTGCTAGTCTACGCCATTTTCAGAATTAAGGCGACCGGCCCCGAATCGCCTAAAACTTTGTGGGCCCATCAAAAACTACCAAAATAACAATAATCATTACTTTTTTATGTCCATTTCTCGTTTTTTGGCATTTTAGGGCCATAAAACAGGAATTCAGTATGATTTCTGCTTTTTCATGTGCTAATATCTACTCCATCATCATGAATTCAGACGATCGGTCCCAAATCACCTAAAATTTTGTGGGCCCATAAAAATGATCTAATAAACAATAGTCATTTCTTTTCCATGCCCTTTCCTCATTTTTTGTAATTGAGGGCCATAAAACAGAAACTCTGCACAATTTTCGTTTTTTCATATGCTAATGTCCGCGCCATCTTCATGAATTCGATTGATCGGCCCCGAATTGCCTAAAATATTGAGGGTCCATCAGAAACGACCTAATTAATAATAGTCATTGCTTCTCCATGCTTGGCGTTTTAGGATCATAAAATAGGAATCTAGCATGATTTTTGATTTTTCGTCTGCTAATATCCACACTATTTTCATGAATTTGTGGGCCCAGCAGAAACGACCTTTAGAACAATCATTGCTAAACCATGACTGATTCTTGTTTTTGGCATTTTAGGGCCATGAAAAAGGAACTCAACACGATATTCGATTTTTCGTGTGCTATAAAGTCCACGCCATCTTCATGAATTAGGGTGATCGGCCCCGAATCGCCTAAAATTTTGTGGGCTATCAGAAACAACCTCATGAATAATAATCATCGCTTCTCCAGTTTCGTAGCTCGATTTTTAGCGTTTTAGGGCCATAAGAATTCAATAGGATTTTCGATTATTCATTTATTTATGTCCGCGCCATCTTCATGAATTTGGACGACCGGCCACAGATCGCCTAATATTTTGTGGGTCTATCATATATGACCTAATGAACAATAGTCATTGCTTCTCCATTATCGTCCTTATTTTTTGAGGTTTCAGGGATGTAAATAGGAATTTAGGACACTTTTCCGATTTTCGTGTGTTATAGTCTACGCCATCTGCATGAATTTGGGCGACCGGCTTCGAATCTCTTAAACTTTTGCGGGCCTATCCAAAACGACCTAATGAATAATAGTCATCGCTTCTCCATGACCGTTCCTTGTTTTTGGCGTTTCAGGGCTGTAAAATAGGAATTCAGGATGATTCTTAGATTTTCGTGTACTATAGCCATCTGCATGAATACAGACGACCAACTTCGAATCTCCTAAAATTTTGTGGGCACATAAAAAATGACCTAGTGAACAATAGTCATCGCTTCACCATGACCGTTCCTCGTTTTTTGGCATTTTAGGACCATAAAACAAAACTTCAGAACGATTCCTAGATTATCGTGTGCTATAGTCTACGCCATCTGCCTGATTCAGGCGACCGACTCTGAATCTCCTAAAATTTTTCGGGCCCATAAAAAACGACCTAATGAAAAATAGTCATCGCTTCACCATGATTGTTCCTCGTTTTTTGGCGTTTTAGGGCCATAAAACAGAAATTCAGGATGATTCTCAGATTTTCGTTTACTATAGTCCATGTCATCTTCATGAATTCGGGTTACCGACTTCGAATCTCCTAAAATTTAGCGTGCCCATAAAAATGACATAATGAACAATAGTCATCGCTTCACCATGACTGTCCCTCATGTTTTGGCATTTTAAGGCCAGAAAACAGGAATTCAGGACGATTCTTAGATTTTCGTGTGTTATACCCACGCCATCTGCATGAATTCGGGCGACTGGCCCTGGATCTTCTAAAATTTTACAGGCCCATAAAAAATGACCTAATGAATAATAGTCATCGTTTTGCCATGACCATTCTTCGTGTTTTGGCGTTTTAGGGCCATAAATTTGGAATTGAGGACAATACCTTGATTTTCTTGTGCTATAGTTCATGCAATCTGCATGAATTCGAGTGGCCGACTTTGAATCTTCTAAAATTTTGTGGGCCCATAAAAAGATTGACCTAATGAACAATAGTCATCACGTCGCCATGTCCGCTCATTATTTTATGGCCTTTAAGGACCATAAAATAGGAATTCAGAATGATTCTCAGATTTCATATGCTATTGTCCACGCCACCTGCATGAATTAGGGCGAACGACTCTGAATCTCCTAAAATTTTACGGGTCTATAAAAAATAACCTAACGAATAATAGTCATTGCTTCGTCTTGACCGTTCAACGTTTTTGGCATTTTAGGGCCATAAAAAGGGAATTCAAGACGATTCCTAGATTTTCGTATGCTATAGCCATGCCATCTGCATGAATTGGAGCAACCAACCCCGAATCTTCTAAAATTTTACGGGCCCATAAAAAACGATCTAATAAACAATAGTCATCGCTTCGCCATGATCGTTCCTCATTTTTGGTATTTTAGGGCCACAAAACTCGAATTCAGGACGATTTTCAGATTTTTGTGTGCTATAGTCCATGCCATCCGTATGATTTCGAACGACCGACTTTGAATCTCCTAAAATTTTGTGGGCCAATAAAAATGACCTAATGAATAATAATCATCGCGTCGCCATGACCGTTCCTTATTTTTTGCTTTTTAGGGCCACATAACTATAATTCAAGATGATTCCCAGATTTCGTGTGCTACAGCCCACACAATTTGCATGAATTCGGGCGACCGACCCCGAATTTTCTAAAATTTGCGAGTCTATAAAAAATAACCTAATGAACAATAGTCTTCACTTCGCCATGACCGTTCCTTTTTTGGCGTTTTAGTACCATAATACAGAAATTCAGGTCGATTCCCGAATTTTCGTGTGTTATAGTCCTCGCCATCCGCATGAATTCGACGACCGTCTCCGAACTTCCTAAAGTTTTACGGGCCCATAATAAAAATGACCTAACGAATGTCATCTCTTCTCCATGACCGTTACTTATTTGTTGGAGTTTTAGGGTTATAAAATAAGAATTTAGGATGATTTTCAGATTTTCATGTGCTATGTTCACACCATCTGCATGAATTCGGGCGACCGACCTTGAATCTCCAAAAATTTTGCGAGCCCACAAAAAATGAACCAATGCACAATAGACATCAATTCGCCATGACTGTTCCTTGTTTTTGGCATTTTAGGGCCATAAAATAGGAATTCAGGACGATTCCCAGATTTTCGTGTGTTATTCCCAGATTTTGGTGGGATATAGTCCATGCTTTCTGCATAAATTTGAGTGACTGGCTCCGAATGTCCCAAAATTTTGAGGCCCCATAAAAAACGACCTAAATCATCGCTTCACCATGAGTGTTCCTTATTTCGTTTTTGGCGTTTTTGGGCCATAAAATAAGAATTCTAGACGATTTTCCAGATTTTCGTGTGCTATCATTCACACCATCTAAATGAACTCAGGCCCAACTCCGAATCTTCTAGAATTTTGTGGACCCATTAAAAATGACCGAATGAAAAATAGTCATCGATTCGCTAAGACCGTTCTACATTTTTTGACATTTTGGGCAATAAACGAGAAATTCAGGGCGATTTCTAAATTTTCGTGTGCTATAGTCCACGCCATCTGCATAAGTTGGGGGATCGACCCTGAATCTCCTAACATTTTGCGGGCCCATAAAAAATGAATTAATGAACAATAGTCATCGCTTCACCATGACCGTTTCCCGTTTTTGGCATTTGAGGGCCAATTCAAGACAATTCCTAGATTTTCATGTGCAATAGTCCATGCCATCTGCATGAATTTGGGCGCCCGGCTCCGGATCTCCTAAAGTTTTATGGGCCCATAAAATATGACGCAAAGAACAATAGTTACCGCGTCTCCATGACCATTCATCACTTTTGGCGTTTTAAGGCCATAAAACAGGAATTCAGGATGATTCTAAGATTCTTATATGCTATAGTCCACGACATCTGTATGAATTCGGGCGACCGATCCCGAATCTCCTAAAATTTTGCGGGTCCATAAAAATGACCTAATAAACAATAGTCATTTCTTCGCCATGATTGTTCCACGTTTTTGGCATTTTAGGGCCATAAAATTGGAATTCAAGACGATTCCCAGATTTTCGTGTGCTATAGTCCACGTCATCTGCATGAATTCGAGCGACCGACTCTGAATTTCCTAAGCTTTTGCGGGCTGATAAACGACCTAATGAATAATAGTCACCGCGTTGCCATGACCGTGTTTCGTTTTCATCATTTTAGGGCCACAAAACTAAAATTCAGGATGATTACCTGATTTTCGTGTACTATAATCCACGCCATCTGCATGAATTCGAGCAGCCAGCTCTGAATTTTCTAATATTTTGCGGGCCCATAAAAACGACATAATGAACAATATTCATCGCTTTGCCATGACCGTTCCTTATTTTTGGCATTTTAGGGAGATAGTACAGAAATTTAAGGCGATTCTCAAATTCTTGTGTGCTATAGTCCACGCCATCCACATGAATTCCGACGACCGAATTCGAATCCCCTAAAATTTTACGGGCATATCAAAAACGACCTAACGAATAATAGTCATCGCTTCGCCTTGATCGTTCCATGTTTGTTGGCGTTTTAGGCTCATAAAATAGGAATACATGACGATTTTTAGATTTTCGTGTGCTATAGTCCACACCATCTGCATAAATTTGGGCGATCGACCATGAATCTCCAAAAATTTTGCGAGCCCATAAAAATCGAACCAATGAACAATAGACATCCTTTACCATGACCGTTCCTCGTTTTTGGCGTTTTAGGGTCATAAAACAGGAATTTAGGATGATTCCTAGATTTTCGTGTGCTATTCCTAGATTTTCGTATTTATAGTCCATACCATCCGCATGAATTAGGGCGACCGACTCCGAATCTCCTAAAATTTTGCGGGACTATCAAAAACTACCTAACAAACAATAGTCATCGCATCGCCATGCCCGTTCCTCTTTTTTTGGCGTTTTAGGGCCATAAAATAGGAATTCAATAGTCCACGCCATCTGCATGAATTCGTGCGATGGGCTCCGAATTTCCTAGAATTTTGCGCGCCCATAAAAAATGACCTAATGAACAATAATCATTGCTTTGCCATGACCATTATAGGTTTTTCGGCGTTTTAGGGCAATAAACAAGGAATTTAGAACGATTCCTAGATTTTTGTGTGCTATAGTCTATGCCATCTGTTGCGGTCAAACGCACACGCAAGTATACGCGGTCGTCAAGTAATAAAGTGATAAGATAGAGTGTCGAACCCACGAGAACTTGTGATTAACTATTAACTAAATTAGACTATCCTAATTATCCAAACAAGAGTTAAACCTAGAAGTATATGACTCTGATCTAATTAAACTAAAAATAAATAAATAATGAATTCTAAACAAAGGAAGTGTAGATTTTTATGTATCAATGTAATGAAAACGATCCAGGGTTATGGGTTATCTAACATTCCTATTGTGTTCTTCAATTGAATTGGCTAACTAATTAATCTAGCTTATTGGTTGACAAGGTTAATATTGCTCATAAGAATCTGTCGAGTTCTTACTCGCCTATTCAAGCTAACCTAACGCCTATATGTCTATGGAGTTAGAACTAGCAAGAACGCATTTATAATTCCTGTACATCAACCAAGCAAGGCAATTAGGTATATGTCTTTCCTAACCGTGAATCCGTTCCTCGATGCCCAGGTTCAAGAACTTGATCTACACAATCCTATATGCAGTCTAGAATTCTCACTTTCGAGTTCAACTCTAGATTCATAGATAGTATTTAATTGGCGATCAAGCAATCAAATAATTAAGCGTAGAATTGAGTAAATAAACTAATATGAGAAATCAAGAAACCAAAATCAATATTCAAATAACAATAGTCATGACAGAACCATGACCCTAGAAAGTGAAGTTTAGTTTTACATAGACATGGTAGCCTAACAACAAATCATACAAAGAAACATAAAAATTACTAAGTTTGGCTGAAGAAGATGAAATCTGGCCTCCACGGCGGCTCCTTGCTCTCCCTAGGTGAATCCCCTTCAAAAGATATGTTATATTCCCTAAAAGAGGCATTTTTGACTTATATATTGCGTACAAAAGTCATGGGCCAAAGTTCCCATTTTCCTTTTTCGAATCAGCTTCAGGGATTGATGATGGGGTGGATGCTTCGCGTCCGCCTCAGCTTCAACTTCTCAGCATCGCATACTGGGGTGGATGCTTCGCGTCCACACTCTGTTCCTCCATCACTATTGTGCCCAGGTGTGGATGCTAAGGTGGATGCCTTCTCCTGACTTCACTGCTAAGGGTAAACCAACTAGCCTTTTTTGCAAGGTTGGATGCGACGCATCCACCCTATTCTCCTATAGCCGGAGTTAAGGGTGGCAAGTGGGCCGGTCCCGGGCCTAAACGGGCTAACTGGTCCGGTCCAAACGGTCCCGGTCCCGGACCGGTCCCAAATTAAACGGGCTAAACGGTCTTTTTGTAGGGACCGGCCCGGGATCGGGACCGGAACCGTTTGGTCCCGGGCTAAACGGTCCTGGCCCGCGGGCTAAATGGGCTAAGTGGGCCCAATAGATTTTAAAAAATAATTAAATAGAAATTAGAGACAAAAGGATGTTAAAAATAATATTTAAGTCTAAAGACAAAAATATTGTAAAGAGATATGCCTTGTAATTTTATTATAGCATTAAAAAATATGGCAATATCTTTCTTAGTCTTTATCCCCCTATGGAATAAGCACAACAAGGTGCTAATACCACCATTGAGAAGAAAAAGAAACTAATCAAGATGTGCCAAAATATAAGTTACATAATACATACTAATTTTTGTTCATACAAGTTACATGGTATCTCTTACAAACTTCATAAATCTATCAAGGTCCGGAGGAAATTTCGCTTGTGGTGGCGGAAAAGTAGCTTGGTCATCGCCACTTCCGGGCGAAACAACATCCTCCGCAAGTTCAGCTAGCATTTCTTCGTAAGCTTCGTCTTCATCTGATTGTGATTCAGCAAGTCCAAAATTTCTTCTTTCCGACCGGATCCAATCTCTGAAAAGTATTGATTTTTCCAAACTCTCCTTCATAGACGCTCTATAATCACCGGGTTGAAGTCTTGCTTGACTGAAAGCTCTCTCTGATGCCACTGTTAAAGCTTGAATAGTTAAAATATCTCGGGACATCCTTGAAAGAACCGGAAAGTATTTTTCTTTGTCCTTCCACCATTCCAAAAGATTAAAGGAGCCGTCGGGATTCACTTCCTCAATTGCCTGCGACAAATAAACTTCAAGCTCATTTAGTTGTGAAAAATCACTACTACTAGAACCTTGAGAACCCCTAAACCCTGCCCAAGCACTAAGTGCTCTTACTCCCGCAGTTCTTTTAGATAATTGAGAATCGGAAGAAGAAGGAGTTGGAACATTTGGTCTAGCATAATTTAATGCAACTTGATAAGCATTATAAATAGTTTGAACATTTATTTTAATTGAGGCTATTGCGTCCGGAAGTTTAGACAACTCCTCATCTTCAAGTGCTAAACCTACCAAAATTGAGGACCTCCTAATTTCATAGTAGGATTTAACAATGCAGCAACACCATAAATAGGGGGAATAGGAAAAAAATATTTTTTAATTTTTTTTCTCATAGAATCAATAGCAAGTTGATAAATTTCTCCACCCTCTGAAAAATGGTCAAACAAATTTGCAAGTTCTGCAATATAAACTAAACAGTTAGAAATAGTAGGATAATATTGCCCGGAAAATTCATTTGTAGCAATAT
>AWOL01S0043055.1:57349-110278 GCA_000715115.1 Nicotiana otophora
AGCATTATCCATTGAAATTGATATTATTTTATCACTAATGCAAAAATATCTACAAATATCTGTAACTGTGCTAGCAATAAACTGCCCTGTGTGACGTGAATTAATTATTCTATAAGAAATAATGCGCTTTTGCATTATCCAATCCTCATCAATCCAATGACTGGTAACAGTAAGGTAATCACAGTCGTTACTACTTCTAGAATTAGTTGAGTAAAAAATGGCCAAACGGGAGATATTTTCGTCCGTTTGCTAGGTTGTCTAGAAAGAGTAGGGGTAGTAACAGGAGTATCAGATGGGGCATCATTTGGATTAGCAGGGTTATCACTAGTTGGGTTAACATCAGGAGCAGGACTAGTTGGTGTATCATCATCCGGTTGAGTTTCATCAAAATCTATTTACTCGTTATCATTTTCATCAATAGTTGGATTAGAATAAAGAGCATTCATTAATTGATGGTTTAATTGTTCACCAGCTCTAATATTATGGCAAAATTGACTTTCAGTAAATTGTAATAAACTATTATCGCTATCAAGAATAGCAGGTGTAGGACGGATATGGAGTTTGGTTCAGGGAGCCCGGAGCAGTGGAGGAGGAACAGATTGAGCATTAGATTCGTCACTCTTGGATTTTTCCTTATTTTTACCAAAAAGTTTATTTAAGGAAGCCATCTTAATTAATAAAGTAATAGAAAATAAATAAAACAAACAAAATTATAATATTAAAACTTAAGAGTTGGAACGAGTTTACCGAATTGACGAACAACTTGTTGAAAATTGATTATCGTTGAAGACTTCAATTCACCAACTTCACAATTGTTTCACAAATTGTAACAATAAAGTAAAGAATAGTAGCAATTATAGAAGAAAATTAGAGAGAGATTGTGATAGATTGATGATTTTGTAAGAAAAAATGAAAGAATGATGGGGTATTTATAGTTGAAAATAGGGAAAAAGTGTAATTATAAAAAGTTTGGGATTAAAATAAAGTTGGACGAGTTAAATGGCTATTTTATAAATAGCCAACGGCTATTTTTGACAGCCCAACGGCTATATTTTAAAAAATAAAAATATTTTTTTTATTGTTTTTTCAAAAAATAGTCGTTGGGACCGTTTGGCCCGCTAAGGGACCGGTCCGGTCCCGGGCCAGTCCCGGGCTCTGGCGGGCTAAATGGTCCCGGGCCTGGCGGACCCAAATCATAGGACCGGCCCACGAGACCGGCCCAGGCCCACTAAAACTGGGCCAAACGGTCTTGGCCCGTTTAGCCCGCGGTCCCGAGCCTGGACCGGCCCACTTGGCACCCTTAACCGGAGCATTGATTTCTTCATATTTTTGCATTCCAAACATCCTAAATCATCACATAAAACTTAATTAGTCATAAAACCAATAATTAACACGTGTTGGGCATTCTAAACACCAAAGAGCTCCAAAAAGCGGTTAAAATATGGGTAAAATAATATTAAAACATACAGAAATATGGCCAACATCACCATCTGCATGAAGTTGAGTGACCAGCTCCGAATCTTTTAAAATTTTGCGGACTCATAAAAAATGACTTAATTAACAATGGTCATCGCTTTGCCATGACCGTTCCTCATTTTTTGGCGTTTTAGGGCCATTAAACAAGAATTCAAGATGATTCCCAGATTTTCATGTGTTATAGTCCATGCCATCCGCATGATTTCGAGTGACCGACTTTGAAACTCCTAAAATTTTGTGGGCCAATAAAAAATGACCTAATGAATAATAATCATCGCGTCGTCATGACCGTTCCTTATTTTTTGGCATCTTAGGGCCATAAAATAAGAATTGAAGACGATTCCCAGATTTTTGTGTGCTATAGTCTACGCCATCTGCATGAATTCGGGCGACCGGCCCGGAATCTCCTAAAACTTTTTAGGCCAATAAAAAAACGATTTAATGAACAATAGTCATCGCTTTGCCATGACCATTTCTCATTTCTTGGCATTTTAGGGCCATAAAACAGGAATTCATGACGATTTCCAAATTTTCGTGTGCTATAGTCCATGCATCTACATGAATTCAGGCAACCCGCCCCGAATCTCCTACGATTTTTAGGCCCATAAAAACGGCCTAACGAACAATAGTAATCGCTTTGTCATGATCGTTCCTCATCTTTTAGCGTTTTAGGGCCATAAAACAGGAATTTAGGATGATTCCCAATTTTTCGTGTGCTATAGTCCACGCCATCTGCATGAATTCAGGGTGAACGACTCTGAATATCCTAAAATTTTGTGGGCTCATGAAAACGACCTAATAAACAATAGTCATCGCTTCTCCATGACAGTTCCTAATATTTTGGCGTTTTAGGGCCATAAAATAAGAATTCAGGACGATTCCCAGATTTTCGTATGCTATAGTCCACGCCATATGCATGAATTCGGGCGACCATCTCTGAATCTCCTAAAATTTTTCGGGCCCATCAAATGCGACCTAATGAACTATAGACATTGCTTCGCCATGACCGTTCCTTATTTTTGGCTTTTTAGAGCCATAAACAGGAATTCAGGACGATTTCTTGATTTTCTTGTTCTATATTCCACGTCATCTGCTTGAATTTGGGCGACCAGCCTTGAATCTCCTAAAATTTTATGGGCCCATGACCGTTCTTTGTTTGTTGGCGTTTCAGGGCCATAAAACAGGAATTCAAAATGATTCCTAGATTTTCGCAGTCCACGCTATATGCATGAATTCGGGAGACTGGTGCCGAATCTCTTAAAATTTTGCGGGCCCCTAAAAATGACCTAATGAACTATAGTTATTGCTTCGTCGTGACCGTTCCTCGTTTTTTGATATTTTAGGTCCATTCAGGTCGATTCCCAGATTTTTGTGTGCTATACTCCACGCCATCTGCATAAATCAGACGATCGTCTCCGAATCTCTTAATATTTTTCGGGCCAATAAAAAATGACCTAATAAACAATAGTCATCGCTTCACCATAACCCTTCCTCGGTTTTTGGTGTTTTAGGGCCAGAAACGGGAATTCAGGACTAATTCCTGATTTCGGGTGCTAATAGTCCACGTCATCCGCATGTTGTTATGATAGTGGAAGCTTTCCCTCTCCTACTGCTCAACTCGTACTTTTCTTAAATCCATGCATGTTATTATGATAGTGGAAGGTTTCCTTTTCTGCCTTTCTTTCTTGATTCATCTTTCATCTCCGGATTGAATGTACTACTCAACCCCTCTAGACTTTTCTCAAATCCATGCATGTTGTTATGATAGTGGAAGCTCTCCCTTTCTGCTTTTCTTTCTTGATTAATCTTTCATCTTATTGTCTTGTCCGGACTATCCCCTATCGAACTAAGAGTTTTATCTCTTGTCAACTGTTTCTATTCTATGGTCTTTCAAAATTCAGATTCTGTTAATGTTGAATATAAACATAAGGTTTCATTGAGGGTGAATATCATAAAGGAGTCCCATATCAAGAAAAAACTTTATTGAGTATATAAGAAAATATGAGAATTTTAACTGGGTGTATATTATTAGTCGATAAACATGTGAGATCTATTGGTCAAAGAGGCCAATAATACACCAAAAACCCAAAACTGATTTGATATCACACGTTTTCATACGCTACAGGTTGTGAGGTCCAACAAAGGGGCGGTGGTGCAATTCGCTAGCACTTAGGTCTCATATCTTCTTGAGTAATCCTAAGGTCGAGAGTTCGAGCCTTTCTCACTCTACAGTATTTTTTATTTATTTTTTTACTTGAAATCCAAAATGTTAAATAATGGAAAAAGTAATGCATTCTCAATCACAAACGATGGCTACATATTTCTATCAATTTAGAAAAGATTAACATTATTAACTTCTTGAAAAAGCAACAAAATCTTATTGAAGAATATGACATAAAAACATTTCTTTTTTTGGTCTAAACTCATTTTACTGTTTAGCACCATTATTAATGAATCTCCATTCTATTGGATTACAACCTTATTTTGATAGAAGTATCTTGAAATATTTCTAACGCTTGCAAACAACTCCACGTCCATAAATCCCACTACTGCAGCTCAAACTTGGCAACTCCAAATTCAACAAACCCTTATTTTCAAACTGCTTTCCACTTTCTTGAAACCTAGCCACAGAACAATCAGCATCAAAGAGACTTGAAGTTGCAAAATTTTTGTCGCCTCCCATTATAGGCATAAGAGCACCCATCTTAACTTTGCTTACGTAGTCTTTCCTATAAGTTTGCCCTAAAACACCACTCACTTGATCACTTAGAGAAACAAATTTGAACCCAAGTTCAAGATGAGCAAAGCAATCATCATTAGTTATGCCATAGTTATGAACTCGAGATTCATGTTTTGTTATGGGCACAACCTTAGCTGTGATCTTAAGAACATTTTCAACTTCGACGACAACGTCATTAGTGTTGCTGATTCTGGTAATGGAGATCATAGGTGAAGTTTCAGATTGCCACATTGCACCTTCAATATCAGGAAGGAATATAGCTTCACTGTCGAAATGGAGAGAGAGGCGATCGATCGAATCATCCCAAGTTGATGTTTTTAGTGCACCAATAGAGATTTTGTGAGTGTTGTAAAGGATACCAATAGATTGTACCCAAGTGAAATCTCTTTTCATGTTTTCATTTCTTCTTCCTATGAAATGGGCATTGATATGGAATTCAGGGTCTGAGACTAAGCAAAAATCTTTGTCCTTCTTGCCATGGAAGTAGAAAGTAATTCCATCTCCACCAATAAAACGTGGATCTTGGCAAACTGCTCCAGGCTTGTCACACTCTGCATCCCAAATAAAAGTAGTCGGTAAATATAATGCATAGTTTAGTTTTAACATAAAATAGGGAGGAAAATATAAAGTAATTATTGCAAAAACATTTAGGAAATTACTTCTTCTGTTTCATTTTATTTGCTTTATTTTGATCGGGCACGAAGTTTAAGAATGTAAATAAGATTTTCCAAGGTGTGTATAATTATTGAAAATGTCCTTAGAATTTTGTAGTTTTAAATAAATATGTATAATCATTTCTATAAGGGAGTGTCATTAGAGGTATATTATATTGAGGAATATTAAAATTAAAAAGTTACTAAGAGGCATTCTTTTTTTTGAAACTTACTAAAATAAAAAGCAAGACATATCAATTGAAACTGTGGATCGAGTAATAACTTACTACAAACGGGCTTGCAGGTGACACAATCAACTTGACAACTTGTAGGGCAAGAGCTTGGGCATACATGTTGGACAGCATAACAACTGGGGTAGAATTTGTTCTTGCACTTGACCTTCTTTGGTGTGGGTGGTTTAGGAGTGGGCGATGGATACGTAGGAGGGGGTGGAGAACCAGATGAGGGTGGTGGAGGAGAAGATGGTGGTAATGGTGGTGAAGATGAAGGAGGAGATGAGGGTGGCAAAGAAGGCGGTGGAGTTGTTTCCTTAGGAGGAGTTGAGGGTGGTGGAGTTGCTTCATTGGGAGGAGAGGGGGGTGGTGGAGTTACTTCTTTGGGAGGTGATGGAGTTGATTCCTTAGGAGGAGATGGTGGTGGAGTTACTTCTTTTGGAGGAGATGGTAGTGGTGGAGTTGATCCCTTGGGAGGAGATGGTGGTGGAGTTGCTTCCTTGGGAGGAGATGGTGGCGGAGTTGATCCTGAGCCATGATCACCATCATGATCGTGGTCATCACCATCATGTGGTGGAGTCTTTTCCTTGGGAGGATATTGGGGTGATAATGAGGGTGGAGTTTTTTCCTTGGGAGGAGATGAAGGTGGTGGAGGTGGACCAGTGTGAGATCCTAAACCATGATCATCACCATCATCATCGTGATCATCACCATCGTGTGGTGGAGTTTTTTCCTTCGGAGGAGATGGGGGTGGATTTTTTTCCTTGGGAGGAGACGAATGTGGTGGAGGTGGGCCAGTGTGAGATCCGGAACCATGATCATCACCATCACCATCATGATCGTGGTCATCACCATCGTGTGGTGGAGTTTTTTCCTTCGGAGGAGATGGGGGTGGAGTTCTTTCCTTGGGAGGAGATGAATGTGGTGGAGGTGGGCCAGTGTGAGATCCGGAACCATGATCATCACCATCACCATCATGATCGTGGTCATCACCATCGTGTGGTGGAGTTTTTTCCTTCGGAGGAGATGGAGGTGGAGTTCTTTCCTTGGGAGGAGATGAATGTGGTGGAGGTGGGCCAGTGTGAGATCCGGAACCATGATCATCACCATCACCATCATGATCGTGGTCATCACCATCGTGTGGTGGAGTTTTTTCCTTCGGAGGAGATGGGGGTGGAGTTCTTTCCTTGGGAGGAGATGAATGTGGTGGAGGTGGGCCAGTGTGAGATCCGGAACCATGATCATCACCATCACCATCATGATCGTGGTCATCACCATCGTGTGGTGGAGTTTTTTCCTTCGGAGGAGATGGAGGTGGAGTTCTTTCCTTGGGAGGAGATGAATGTGGTGGAGGTGGGCCAGTGTGAGATCCGGAACCATGATCATCACCATCACCATCATGATCGTGGTCATCACCATCGTGTGGTGGAGTTTTTTCCTTCGGAGGAGATGGAGGTGGAGTTCTTTCCTTGGGAGGAGATGAATGTGGTGGAGGTGGGCCAGTGTGAGATCCGGAACCATGATCATCACCATCACCATCATGATCGTGGTCATCACCATCGTGTGGTGGAGTTTTTTCCTTCGGAGGAGATGGAGGTGGAGTTCTTTCCTTGGGAGGAGATGAATGTGGTGGAGGTGGGCCAGTGTGAGATCCGGAACCATGATCATCACCATCACCATCATGATCGTGGTCATCACCATCGTGTGGTGGAGTTTTTTCCTTCGGAGGAGATGGAGGTGGAGTTCTTTCCTTGGGAGGAGATGAATGTGGTGGAGGTGGGCCAGTGTGAGATCCGGAACCATGATCATCACCATCACCATCATGATCGTGGTCATCACCATCGTGTGGTGGAGTTTTTTCCTTCGGAGGAGATGGAGGTGGAGTTCTTTCCTTGGGAGGAGATGAATGTGGTGGAGGTGGGCCAGTGTGAGATCCGGAACCATGATCATCACCATCACCATCATGATCGTGGTCATCACCATCGTGTGGTGGAGTTTTTTCCTTCGGAGGAGATGGAGGTGGAGTTCTTTCCTTGGGAGGAGATGAATGTGGTGGAGGTGGGCCAGTGTGAGATCCGGAACCATGATCATCACCATCACCATCATGATCGTGGTCATCACCATCGTGTGGTGGAGTTTTTTCCTTCGGAGGAGATGGAGGTGGAGTTCTTTCCTTGGGAGGAGATGAATGTGGTGGAGGTGGGCCAGTGTGAGATCCGGAACCATGATCATCACCATCACCATCATGATCGTGGTCATCACCATCGTGTGGTGGAGTTTTTTCCTTCGGAGGAGATGGAGGTGGAGTTCTTTCCTTGGGAGGAGATGAATGTGGTGGAGGTGGGCCAGTGTGAGATCCGGAACCATGATCATCACCATCACCATCATGATCGTGGTCATCACCATCGTGTGGTGGAGTTTTTTCCTTCGGAGGAGATGGAGGTGGAGTTCTTTCCTTGGGAGGAGATGAATGTGGTGGAGGTGGGCCAGTGTGAGATCCTGAACCATGATCATCACCATCACTATCATGATCGTGGTCATCACCATCGTGTGGTGGAGTTTTTTCCTTGGGAGGAGATGGGGGTGGAGTTTTTTCCTTGGGAGGAGATGAAGGTGATAGAGGTGCGCCAGTATGAGATCCTGAACCATGATTATCACCATCACCATCGTGATCATGATCATCACCATCACCATCATGATCGTGGTCATTACCATTGTGTGGTGGAGTTTTTTCCTTGGGAGGAGATGGGGATGGAGTTTTTTCCTTGGGAGGAGACGGGGGTGGTGGAGTGTTTTCCTTCGGAGGAGATGGGGATGGTGGAGTTTTTTCCTTTGGAGGAGATGATGATGGCGGTTTTGACGAACCGTGATCATCAGGAGGTGGCACTGAGCCATCAATACAAATAGGCTTGCAAGATCGACACTCAGTTATGCAGCCATTGGGACAAAATTTGGGACAAACATGTGGAAGATTTTTACATTGCTTTATCTCATCATCTGAGCAATGAGAATGGCTTGGATGATCAGCTATTCCAGGGGGAGTTGCTTCTACCGTTGCTATTATAAACATTAGCAACACAATTCCCAAACCCACAACTAAGTGAGCTGTTGATCTAGCCATTATATTAGTCGCTCTCTAATTGTTCTAAGTACTTGAGTTGAATGAGTGATGAAATTTCCATTGCTACATCTCCTATTTTATACTTGTTGATGAAGGAGAACTTTAAGCCTATTATTTGGGGACTCATAATTGCATTGTTTGATTGGCAATTGATACGTTCTTTTGTAAGTTTCCTTTCACATGCTTGTTTTCCCAAGTCGAAGTTAGTTAAAAGAACTCAATATTCTCTTTGATGTCTATATATTTTATCTTGCTGCTTCTAAAATGAAGATGTTGCATCACTTAGCCATAAATCTAGGACACAACACTTTTCAAAGTGCTTAATCTTTATTTCTATGGTGTACCTTTCCTTGAACATTGGAGTAGCTTCGAACTAAGGGGAAGACTCAAAATGAAGAAAGATGCTATTTCCTCAGGATAGGGGCAGAGCTAGAAGCCGGACTATTAGGTCGAACCAACCTTTGTTAGCATTTAAATTGTCGTTCTAGAAACCATAATCCATAAAGTTTAAATTCTAGATCTGTCAGGACTCATACATATAATAAGAGGCACAGACTTATGTTATCAAGTAAAGGGTCACCGGCACCCGAAAAGTTCAAGTTCGGCAAACTTTTCATGAATACAAGTATGTGTTTTTAGAAAATATTGATATATTAGTAATGACATCCTATATACAAAACATATTTTGGTTGAATGCAAAAGCGCACTCAACCTTCAAATACTGGGTCTGCCTCTCTCAGCGTATAATTAATATATTTGAATCCTGAAAGAAACATAGCCAAGAAAATAAAATGGATTGAAAAAGATGTCGTCTGACTTCAGACTGAACCTGGCAAAAAATTGAATAATACATGCATAACTAGTAGTAACTTATACGTAAAATAATTAATAATGTAGGGCCCTTTCCTTCCCAGATTGGTAATGTTGGACTGTGGGTTAGGTTCAGGTCATTATTACTCAAAGCAAATACCTTTACAACTAATTCGATTGCTCACATTACTTCATGCATGGCTTCTATAGCTCCTGGCAAATAGAATCATATTCAATTGGACTTATTATTTCTATATCTTTATACAATTTTGATTTTGTTGGAAAAATAAACTAGATTCATGATTCATATACATGAACTAGGAAAAGTTAAAAATTTAAAATCAAACAAATATAAATATCTGTTAAATATTTTCCTTTAACAATTTGATAAATATATAAATATCTTAAATTCTTGAAATAAAGGGAGTACAAGAGATGGTTTTTCCAAGAAACAAGAAATATTGATCCCACGCAGTGCGACTTACGATGTCCTAAGGATAATTTGGATAAAACCCCCACATATATATGTAATGGGAAGAACAATCACAACCTTTTTGATGTTTTAGTAAAAATCCAAAGGCATAAGAAAAAACCCAAGTATAGTTCATAGAAGAAAGAGGCGTTCAAAGATGCTAAGATATCACTGATTAACCTTTCACTAATTGATAAATCGATTCTTGAGCCGAGAATCTTTCAGAAACAACCATTTTACTTCTATAAGATAGAGGTAAGGTGTGCGTACACTTTATCATTTTTAGACCCCACAATATGAGAATACACTAGATATATTATTGTTGTTGTTGCTGCTAGTTGAAAAATAGTCACATTAGTAAAATTAAGACAAGAATCTGAATTTTAAATTTATTTATATAAATTTAATTTTTTAATAAAAATATATAATTTGAGTAAAAGCTTTTAAAATACTAAACCCGTCTCAGAGTATTTACCTCTGCCGCATCAAGAACGTAACTAAACCTCTTTTATGTTAAGTAAATGCAAAGGCATGAGATGCTAAGATAAGCGACTAGCCTTTCTTTCACTCGGTTAAAAAGTAGTCACATTTGACCGGTTCAAAATCGAATCGAAACCGTTAACCGAACTGAACCGATGGTTTATTGGCTTATTGGTATCGGATTATCGGGATAATGGATGGGGAACAGATTGAGATTTTATAATTAACGGTTTAACGGCTTGGGGGCGGATTACTCAATTTTCTTATCGGGTAAATCGTTAACCCCTTAAATTTTTTTATATTTAAACGTTTACCCCTATGTATATAAAGTACCATTGTTTATCTGTTTTTCGTTCCCATTGTTATTTGTATATTACTATTCTTTTTTCAACTTCTTGATGCAATTACAAGTGGATGCCCACGTTTATATGATTATTGATTTTTTCTCATGTTGTACCTTTATCTATTTGCATACTACAGAATCGAATTACGCGTAGGAGCTTTGAGGGCGAAGGTTAAAGCTTTTGTCTTTTGATTGATTATGAACGAATGTCCTTTTGAAAGTTTGACTAACTACTGAACGAACGTGCTTTTCTGATTTTACAAATTTGGTTAATATGTGTAATGACAGTATGTGTAGTCTTGGTATTGATTGAATGATTGTTCAAAAATAATTTATTTGATTTAGCCGAGAAGCCGCCCGATAATTGATAACCTGATACCAATCCGCCTGTTGTCTTATTGGATGGCTAGCTGATTACTATATTTATAATCCAATAACCGTTAAGCCGAACCATTAAGTGTAATTATTCGCCCGATAAGCACCCCTAATCACCTTAATTAATTAAGACAAGACTCCTCAGCTCAATATACGGTTTACTATAAGTGACCTTTATCGGCTAACGGTTTTTTTAAAGGTTGGGTTTGGTTAAATGAACCAGATATTTAAATTGTATTTATGGTGTTTTAGGTGTCCATTTAATTCATGGGCCGGGTTTCTCACCGGCTGAGGGGTAAACTTGATCAATAGTAAGTCGGTAGGATTTAATTTGAACCGAATAGTATAACGGATGATAACTTTAAATAATTTTCAATAGTAAAGCAATAAATATGATCCTTTTCCGTAAAAAAACGTGGGTTGTATAACATTTGTTCCTTTAATGAGCCTTACGTAACACTAATATGAGTTAGTCGGGATCCTAAAATGGATATCAAATACTAGGCAGAAGTATAAGTTCTAAACTTGCCATCAAACTCATAGTTAGTTTTAGTTACTAAGTTATCAATTCAAATATACGGTTTACTACAAGAAATAACATGCATTTGCTGCACGAACAGAAGAAGAAACTTTGTTTTTTGCTTTTAAGTACTACGCCCCGTTTTAAATATTTTTTGGCAAAAACGTCGCCTCTCAGCGCTTCTCCCTAATATCAAAGGTGATAAGAATTGTTAAAGGCTTGTCTATATTAATTAAAATAGAGAAGTTTATATACAATTACAAGAGAAAAAGGGAGAGATGAGATAAAGTTCTCTGTACATAAGACTCTTGTGGAGATCGAAAAGAATCTTAGATACAACTTAAACTAGGACTCCTGGATAGGCTTGGAGTGTCTATCCTTATCATGCCCCTTCAAGATGGGCTCAATCTCCTTGAGACCAATCTTGTTGACAAAGTATGTGAATGATCGTTTGGGCAATGCTTTTGTTAAGTTGTACGTATATGAGATTCTTTCTTATCTCCACAAGAGTCTTATGTATAGAGAACTCTATCTCCTCTCTCTCTTCTCCTCTTGCAATTGTATATAAACTTCTCTATTGTAATCAATATGGACAAGTCTTTTACAATTTTTATCAACTCTTATATGGTATCAGAGCAACAAATCCACCTACTCCATCTGTATAGAGCGTTTTAATTAACATATGAAATTGGTTTGTTATCATGCGAGTGAAGTTTAGAAATATATCTTTAACTTCTGATTTAGCTTTCATGGGAAACAACCAAGCGTATTTGGTAAAATGATCAACAAACACCATATAAAAATAAAAATTATCAAAAGAAGAGATAGGAGAAGGACCTCAAATATCAGAGTAAACAACATCAAATGGTTTCATACTAGAAATAGTGTTTGCATCAAAGGGCAGTCGATGACTTCTATTACATTGACATGAATTGCAAAAAGTGAACGACTCATTTTTTACTACTGGAAGCTTAAAGGATGAAACACAAGCTTTAGTGACGTGAGGTTGTGGGTGACCAAGTCGAGCATGCCAAAGATTGAGCGATGGTGATACTTGCGTGGTGAAATGAACTTTTGGGAAACTAGGTGATGAACAACTTGTTGTAGATGGCCATTCGTAGAGATCTTCATTACTCTGACCTTGCAGAAGACATGCACCCGTGTTCAAATCCTTTATAAGAAAAGAATAAGAAAAAAATTCAATAGAGGTTAGATTTTGACGATAAAATTTTGCAAGAGAAATTAATCTTTTCTTAATGTAAGGAGAACACAAAATATTACGCAGTTTAAAGGACTTGAGAGGCGATGAAAGAGTAGTGTGGCCTATGTATGTGATAAGAATAGTTTTACTATCTCCAACAATGATTTCATCCATGCTTGGGAATTAAGTAGAGGCCTATAGAGATTGAGAATTGTTGGTAATGTGATGAGAAGTTCCAAAATCAACTACCCAGTTGTTGGAAGGGATAGAAGCATAAGCCATACGATTGGCAAAGTTGGCTTGAGCTTCAATTGCATTATGAGATCTTGAACGACAGAGTTTGGCTATATGACCATATTTATCTCATAAATGACACTGGATATGTTGTTGATTGTTGCGATTGGTGTAAGAGGGATTAAAAGAGGTAGGATATTGAAAGGTGTTGTTACGACATGGGTTAAGGTTGGCTTGTGATGTATTCCTACGATTGAAAGTAGTAGGGTTTTTGTTCTTGAAATTAGAGTCGTGGGATTTTGGTGAAACTGGGCAGTGATGATCGGTGCAACACTCTTTGGTTCTGATAAGTGGGGGTTTTGACGACTTATTAGCGCCTTTTAGCTTTTATTTTAGTCTAAAAGCATTGAATTGTGTTTTCGAAACTAATAAAATTGTGCAAAATTACAGAAATTCTGGAAGTTGGTCTCCCGAGCTGACATCCGACTAAAAATAAAGTAATCCAAAGCACAAGGAAATCAAGGGTACAGAAGCACAAATGTGCGGCCGGCCCGAAGAAGGAATTCTGCGGCCGCAGAAGAAATTGCGGACCGTAGAATTTTATGTGCCACCGCAAACAAAGAGGAAAAATCAAGCAGACATTTGCGCTAAGTACGGACCGCACATGAATTGTGTGGCCGCAAAGCTGGGCTAAGAGTCCAAGTTCAGAGAGTATGCAAAAAGGCAAAGTCTAGGAGCTTCTGTGAATTGTCGACCGCACAAGATTTGTGCCGCCGCAGAACTGTGCCTTGCGGTCGCAGTCCTAATTGTGCGGATCGCAGAAGTGTTACAGTCCAGAAATGTGCGGCTGCAGAAGAATCTCTTGTGGCCGCAGTTCAGAAATGTGCGGCCACAGAACTCCAATTCCTGCCAGATGAAAAAATCTGCGGACCGCACATGGAATTGTGCGGCCGCAGAACCTCCAGAGGGGCATTTTTGTCCGAAATGTTCAGACTTGTATAAATAAACGAGTTTCACAAAATTAGGTTAAGTTTTGAACATAAAAAGCTGTTGTAGCCATTTTTCTTTGCTATTTTAGGACGTTTTAGCTTATTTGAGTATTTTAACATTAGATTCCATCATTTTAATCTTCCATTATGAGTTTAATTAGCTTTTCAACTTTATTTTCTTCAAATCCCATAATGAGTAGCTAGATGTTTACTAGGGTTGTGACCCAACCCTAGTGTGTAAACCTTATGGGTGATTAATTTTATATTTGTTTATGATTGGGTGTTGATTATTTAGCTTAGTTCGTACTTCAATTTTAGAATTAATGGTTGCAAACATTGATTCATGCCTATTTGATTTAGTCTCTACTTGAGAAAGCGGTACCTCGTCTAGGATAACTAGGGTAACAAGGAATTTGGTCAATTGAGAGATTGATCAACCCAATTAAAGGGTTAAACCTAGAGATAGTAATAACCCGACTTGAGCTCTTATCAATTGTTTCGAGTGATACCCATTTGATTTTGAGAAAGCCAAATTGGGCAAAACTACTCTCTGATCGAGAGGTATTGAGTGAGTAATTTAAAGTTGAGAGCTATAATACACCCCAATCGACAAAATAAGCAGTAAAGTCTTTATCCCATTAGGAAAATACCTAGGTCATGGTCACAAACCTAGGCTTTTTATCTATTTGGAAAAAACCTTAAAACAATTATCTCTAGTCTTCTTTCTTTATTTTGCAATCATTAATGTAACATTAGAAATACAAAACAAATCCTTTTTGTGGGAGTGCAATCTAGATAATTCGATTGCTCAACTTGAAATATATATCCTTAACTCCCATCTTAGCTCCCTGTGGATTCGATCCCGACTCTTAGCTGGGTTTCTATTATTACATATGACTGTTTCATACCTTTTTTGAGGTGTGCTTTGGACGTGATCAATTTTTGGCGTCGTTGTCGGGGAGTTAAAAATAGTGTTAGCTATATATTTGAGTGTGTTGTTGGAATATCATCTTTTTTTCCGTGTTACTAACTTGTTTGATAAATTGTAGGTACAACCATGGAAAATAATGAGCTCGGATATATTGATTTGGGGGATGTGGACGTCGAGGATGAGCAAGTTAATGAGGTTCCTCTTGAACCTCAAGGCAATAGAAGAGGCCGAGTGCCTCATGAAAATGTCCCCACTCCACCCCCACCTCCACCACGATCAACTCCATACCGGGTGTTACCCAATGAAGGATATGTCAGTGCAATAGTCCCTCCCCATATTAGAGCAGACAACTTTCAAATCACTAATGTGATGCTCACTTCACCGGTGCTCCAAGTTAAAATGCACACAAACACTTGAAGGGGTTTGTGGACACTTGTTGGGGGAGCAAACAAACAAATGTCTCCGAGGATGCATTGAGGATAAGGCTTTCTCCCTTCTCTCTATGGGGGAATGCTTTTGATTGGTTGGAATGTTTACCGAACCATTCCACTCACACTTGTGATGAGTTGGCGGAAACGTTTATCTCTAAATTCTTCTCTCAGGGGCTCATGGTTACACTTCGGGATGAGATTTTGGCATTCAAGCAAGAGACAAATGAACCACTACACGAGATATGAGAATGCTATAGAACAATGGTTAAGGAATGTCCCAACAACGATATGACAAAGAATATAAATTCAACAAATTTTCTATCATGGGATCAACACAACCAACCAATGTGTAGTGAATTAACTTGTCGGTGGGAACTTCATGACTACGCCTTATGCGGAGGCGTGTGAGATTTTAGATGAAATGGCATAAACATCATTGGTATGGCAATCCCGGGCTAATGTTCTACAAGGTGATCCCAACGTGATCCACATTCACAAAGAATTGCATGACCATGGGCAAGCCATTGCCGAATTGACTACCACCATGAATCAATTAGCAAAGGCTCAATTTGAACAAGTGCAAAATCCTAAGCAAGTCAATGCCATGGAGGGAGTGAACATGATCGTGAACAAAAAAAGGACCACGAGTCTAAAAGTGCAACATCGAGTAAAAAATTATGTGCAAGAGGATAGGGGTTTTGATCAAGACAATTCTTACAATGAACAAGAAGAGAAGGTGAAATATGTAAACAACTTTCAAGGGCAACGAAACAACTTCTAAGGCCCAAACCAACAATAATAGCGACCCCAAAACAATCAAGGCAATTGGAATTCTAACAACCAAGGAAATTGGAATGGTGGAAATAATCAAGGGAATTGACATAACAACAACAATCAAGAAAATTAGAATGAAAATAACCAAGGAAATTGGGGGGGGGGAGGTAGCAATCAAGGCAGATGAAACAACAAGCAAGGCAATCGGGGGTCTGGTTTTCAAAGGCCCCCGATGTATCAACAACCGAGCAACCCTCATCCTTATCCTTGCCATGGTCCTAGTTCTTCAAACAATGAGATGGGGCATATTAAGAAAATATTCGAGCAAATGATGGAAAAGAATATCGATTCAGATGCCCAACTTGCCTCACACAACACATCGATCCGTAACTTAGAAGTTCAAATGGGGAAAATCTCTTAAGCTCTAAATTCTCGTCCTAAGGGGACACTACCAAGTGACACGGTGGTAAACCCAAAGGGTAAAAACAACACGGGGCATACCATGGCCGTTACTACAAGAAGTGAAAGAGGTGGGAATGCACCCACCTCAAGTCAAAAGCAACTTGTGGATAATGAGCAAATGGTACAAGAAAAAGAGGTCCCGAACAATATGATACAATCAAATGATGAGGTTCAGATTGATATTGATGATAGTGTGGAAGAGACTCAAGAGGAGGTGAACCCGTCTAGGGATCATATTATTGACATACCGGACTAGTAGTGCAAAAGGTTAAGTCACCATTGCCTAAGCCTCTACCTCCTTACCCTCAAAGACTTGCCAAATAAAATGGCGAGAATCAATTCAAAAGGTTCATTCAAATGATGAAGAGTCTCTCAATCAATATGCCATTAGTTGAAGCTTTTGAAACAATGCCCGGTTATGCAAAGTTTATGAAGAATCTCATGACAAAGAAGCGATCAATGAATTTTGAAACTATCAAAGTCACTAATCAAGTGAGTGCAATTGTGAACTCAATGGCTCCTGAGTTGGAGGATCCCGGTACTTTTATGATTCCTTGTACAATTGAAATTGTCGAGTTTGCTAAAGCTCTTTGTAATCTTGGGGCAAGTATCAATTTGATGACCTATTCAGTTTTCAAAAACCTTGGGAATTAAGAAACCAAGACCCACCTCTATGAGATTGAAAATGGCCGATTATACTATGAAGAGACCTTTAGGAGTGATTGAGGATGTCTTGGTTCGTGTTGATAAATTTATTCTTCCGGCGGATTTTGTCATTCTAGATTGTGTAGTTAATTATGAGGTGTCGATTATTCTTGGAAGGCCTTTCCTTGCCACGGGGAAGGCTCTTTTTATGTTGAAGCCGGAGAACTCGCCTTCCGGGTAGTTGATGAAAACATAGTATTCCATGTGTGTAAGTCCATGGGGCAACCAAATAGCAACGAGCTGTGCTCTTTTGTGGACTTGGTGACCGATGTTATTGTTGATGATACAAGTGCCACATTTAATATTGGTGATATGTTGGAGGCCGTCATGCTCAACTTTGATGATGACGAGATGGATGGCTTCATGAAATATGTGAACTCTTTGCAAGGAATGGGTTCGTACAATTATGCACCCTGAAAACTATCTTTGGATCTTGAAAATAGGACAACTCCTCCTACAAAGCCTTCCATTGAAGAGCCTCCTACCTTGGAGTTGAAACCATTGTCTCCATATCTTTGGTATGAATTTTTAGGCCCTTGTTCTACTTTACTAGTTATTCTTTCCTCTTGTTTGACTAACGTGCAGGTAGATTCTACATTGGCGGTGCTCCAAAAGAGGAAGAAGGCTATTGGGTGGATATTAGCGGATATTCGGGGGGTAAGCCCCACATTTTGCATTCATAAGATCAACTTGGAGGAATGCACCAAACCATCCATTTAACATCAAAGGAGACTCAATGAGGCTATGCAAGAAGTTGTCAAAAAGGAGATTATCAAGTGGTTGGATGTCGGGGTTGTTTAACCCATTTCCTATAGTTCGTGGACTTCTCCGGTTCAGTGTGTCCCGAAGAAAGGGGGGTATGACATTGGTCACTAATGACAAGAATGAGTTCATTCCTATAAGAACAGTGATCGGTTGGAGAGTGTGTATGGACTATCACAAGCTCAACAAAGTCACAAGGAAGGATCAATTCCCATTTCATTTCATAGATCAAATGCTTGATAGATTAGCTAGTCGTGCTTTCTATTGCTTTCTCGATGGGGATTCTGGCTACAACCAAATCCTTATTGCTTCAGAGGATCAAGAGAAAACAACCTTTACATGTCCCTATGATACTTTCGCCTTCAAGCGGATGCCATTTGGTTTGTGCAATGCATCGATGACTTTTCAAAGGTGTATGATGGCTATCTTCACGGACATAGAGGAGGACTACCTTGAAGTTTTCATACATGACTTCTCGGTGGTTGGAGATTCTTTTGATGATTGTCTTACAAATTTAAATAAAGTGTTAGCAAGATGTGAAGAAACAAATTTGGTGCTCAATTGGGAGAAGTGTCATTTCATAGTCTATGAAGGAATTGTCCTTGGCCACAAAATCTCAAAGAATGGAATTGAAGTTGACAAGGCAAAGATAGAGGTGAATTCTAAACCTCCACCTCCATCTTCGGTGAAGGGTGTGCGGAGTTTCTTAGGCCACGTGGGGTTTCACTGGCATTTCATCAAATATTTCTCTAAGGTGGTGAACCCGTTGTGCAAATTTCTTGAGAAGGATGCTATGTTCAACTTCGATGATGATTGCATGAGAGCTTTTGAATTGTTCAAGTTGACAACTACCCCCATCATCACCGCTCCAAATTGTAGTGTCCCTTTTGAACTCATGTGTGATGCAAGTGATGTAGCGTTGGGGATATTTTGGGGCAACGCATCAACATAATTTTTCACCTGATCTACTATGCTAGTAAGACCATGAATAGTGCCCAAGTCAACTATACCATTACGGAGAAAGAGCTCCTTGCTATTATGTCTGCAATTGAGAAGTTTCGCCCGTACTTGATGTGTACAAAGGCCATTGTCCACACGGATCATGCGACACTTCATTATCTTATGAGCAAGAAAGATTTCAAAGCTCGGTTGATAAG
The DNA here is from genome assembly GCA_000715115.1 of Nicotiana otophora. NCBI lineage: Eukaryota > Viridiplantae > Streptophyta > Magnoliopsida > Solanales > Solanaceae > Nicotiana > Nicotiana otophora. Next base: position 76,219 of record AWOL01S0043055.1, read on the forward strand.
ATGTGTGCTTTTGTTGCAAGAGTTTGATATTGATATCCAAGATAGAAAAGGGAGTGAAAACCAAGTGGCGGACCACTTGTCTCGTTTGGAGGAGGAGGAGAGGCCGCATGATGGCCTTGAAATCAATAACTTCTTCCCCAATGAGCAACACTTGGCTATTTCAATGAAAGAGGTGCCATGGTTTGCGGATCTAGCAAATCTCCTTATGTGTGGTATCATTCCGGATGAGTTTTCTTCAAACCAAAGGAAGAAGCTCAAACGGGATTGTCAAAATGGGATTGTCAAGATTATTATGGGGATGAACCATACATTTTTCGGATTTTTACGGATGGGGTGATTAGAATATGTGTACCGGAAGAAAAGCAAGGTGAAATTATTGGAGCTTGTCATTCTTCGCCATATGGTGGTCACCATGATGGAGCAAGAACGGCGTCCAAAGATCTAAGTTGCGATTTCTATTGGCCCACTCTTTACAAGGATGCTTGTGATCTCGTGAAAAGATGTGATGAATGTCAACACGCCGGTGGAATCTCAAAGAAAAATAAAATGCCTCTCACCACCATTTTGAAGATTGATATTTTTGACGTGTGGGGGTATTGATTTCATGGGCCCTTTTGTAAGTTCTTGTGGAAACACCTACATATTGGTCGTGGGGGATTATGTGTCCAAATGGGTGGAGGTCGTTTCTCTACCCAACAATGAAGCGAGAAGTTTGGTGCCATTCTTGAAGAAGAATATTTTCACAAGGTTTGGTACTCTGCGGGCTATTATAAGTGATGGGGGTCACATTTTTGCAACAAGGCTTTCAACACTTTACTTATCAAGTATGATGTCACTCATAAAGTCACAACTCCCTATCATCCACAAGCTAGCGATCAAGTAGAAGTCTCCAACCGGGAGATAAAAAGTATGTTATCCAAAATAGTGAATGCTAACCGGACGGATTGGTCCAAGAATCTTGATGATGCATTATGGGCTTATCGGACAGCTTACAAAACATCTATCGGAATGTTGCTGTATCGGTTGGTATTCGTAAAATCTTGTCATCTTCCGGTGGAACTTGAGCACAAGTCTATGTGGGCTCTAAAGAAGTTGAATCTTGATTGGGATGTAGCCGCTAACTTGAAGGTTGCACATGTGAACGAATTGGATGAATTTAGGTACCATGCCTACACAAGTTTGTCCTTGTACAAAGAACAGATAAAATATATTCATGACAAATACATTTGGAACAAAGAGTTTAAGGTGGGCAATCTCGTATTGTTGTTCAACTCAAGGTTGAGGATATTTTTCGGAAAGCTAAAGTCTAAATAGAGAGGTCCCTTTGAAATTATGGGTGTGACACCATTTGGGGCATTGGACTTGAAGAACAAAAATAATAAAGTATTCTGAGTCAATGGTCACCGGGTGAAGCACTATTTTGGAAAAGTTGGATATAGCCACGTCGTGGCGGTCATTCATTTCAATTGATGGTATTCTGCATCGTGCCGCGACGTTAAATCAGGCACTTCTTGGGAGGCAACCCATGTTTCATTTCCTTTTTTCTTTTCTTTTGTAGTTAGGTATTATTTTTGTGCTAACTTGATTTGAAGTGTGCTACAGGGATGAGTTTGTCTTACAGGAATTGTGAACAGACATCAGCCTAAGTGTTGTATCACTTGCGGACCGCAGTTGAATTATGCAAATCGCACATTTATAGTTGTTGCAACAAAAGTGCTCTGCGGCCGCACAATTATCTTGCGGACTGCACAAATGGAAGGTGGAAAATGCCAACTCTCTAAAGTTGGTATGTCAGAGAAATAGTCAATCCATGGTCGCAACAAGAAATCTGCGGCCACAAGCATAGTTTTGAGGACCGCATACAAGACACGAACTTAAGCTCACCAAGTAATAGAGTGCGGACCGCAACTAAAATTATGCGGCCACACCCGCTCCTTCTTCCCTTAGAAAATCACTAGTATAAATAGAGGGCCATGTCAACTGTTACATTTTTCCCTCTCTCAGCACAAAATCTTGCACTATATTGAAATTTCTTGGTGAATCATCTGCCCACACGCCCAACAATTATGATCACTCATCCCTTGCACTCATTCACATCTAGTATGCTTAAATTCCTTGTTAGAAATTTTCATTTTTTTTGTTTAATTTGTAGTTTCTAAATTATTTTTAGGTCATTTATCAATAGAATTCAATTGTGCATTCATGTGGGGGTAAATTTATAGTGGGTTAACTACTACATGCGCATTGGGGACTGGGTCAACGTATTTTCATGCCTTTATGTTGTTTACCATGTCAAAATTTGTGCAAAGAAATTGCAAAACCTAGATTGAAAGACTGGACTGTTCGTAGTGTTTTGAATTCTACGGCTGCACCTGAAATTGTGCAGTCCGCAGAAGTTGATTCTAGGGCATCTTTAGTAAAGAATGGGTCTGCGGTCGCAAGAAAATTGTTTGGACTGCAGAACAGCCCTTTCACTGTCATCAGAGAGTCTACACTTTGTGACTCAAATGTGCGGCCGCATGTCTAATTATACGGACCGCAGAAATCACGTTGCTTCCGCACATCAGTCAATTCTCTGTCATCAGAGAGGTGGCAGATTTTGGGTTTCTAAGATGCGGCCGCAAGTGAAATTGTGCGGACCACACATCAGTTTTGCGGCCGCAAAGCTAAATTGTACGATCCACAAGGCCTAACCTGTAGCCGCAGTAATATTGTGCGGACCGCAGATCCTTACCATGCAAGCATATTGTCTGTGACCCTCATTATGTTTTCTGGTGTATTCTTGCATATCTCCTATGTATTCCCTAACATTGAAGTGCAACTAACAACCGCCTTTGCTTGATACAGACAATGGTTCGATCTAGAGGCAGAAGCGACACTTCCAAAGGGAGGGGTGAACCTTCTCCGGGACGAGGCATGAGAGCTTTACCTCTTGCCCAACAGTAGGAAATCAGAAAAAAGACAACAGTCGGGAGAGGGAGAGGTGTAGATCTCTCCGAGACAAGTTTATACGCCTCGTCTTGGGACGTATCAGAGGGCACCTCAACCTCTATTCAGGAACAACCGGCAGTACAGTCCAGGCCGCCAGGGAGACTTCAACTTACGGATGAGCCGTCCTCATCCCACAACACTTTCGAGGGATCGAAAAGTGCTAGTCATGCTTCTGAGCCTTCAGCACCAGTCCCTAGGACACAGGATACACCCATTCAGGACATACCCGATGATGGTAGAGGGGGAGATGCCACAACTGCTGGGGTTGAAAGAACAAATAAGAAAGAGGTTTGGGAGGACCGATTCGTCAACCTATCATCTTTCACTAGTTTCTGCACATGGTGGCCGGCGAGGTCACTAACACTTGAGCGACAGTTCTTACTGACAGATTTAGAGAGGTACAACCCGGCCCTGCTGAGGCAGTTTATAGAACGTAAAAGGTGGATGTGCTTTAACCAAAGTGTGGTGGATGCTAAGGAATACCTTGTCGGGTAATTCAATGCCAATGTGGAGCATATCAAAAAGGGGACAAAGGTGACAAAAGTGCAATTATCAACACACACTGAACACATACTTGGGCGTTGATGATGTCGAGCCAAAAGAATACCTGGAAAAGTATACACTTGGGGATGCAGTTCGTCCTTGGTTAGTGGAGATTCTAGCTGCACCAGGACCACCACCATTATGGATCACCGTTGGGGTTCCTATCCACTGGAGCACGAAGCAAAAGGGTGGAAATCATTTGTCTGTAGCAGACTGGACCCGAGTCAAAATGAGACTCACTTGCTGATTCCTCAGAGCAGTCTTAGTTGCCTCTATTATGGCCGGGTACCCTATCAATATGGGTGCCGTGATGTAGGCCAACATCTCAGAGATCGACCTGCAGGATGACTCTTCCTACCCGTACCCCAACACCATTACGGAATATCTTACGGATGCAGGGGCGGAATCAAGGGATTTTGATACAAAGGTGAGGCCGAAAAAGACTTTCTCATGGTACTCACTGATGGATGCGAACAACCCAAAGAGAAAAGGTCAGTCGTCTACCACCACATGCCAGTCTGATGAGCCAGTTGTGGTAATTGCGGAGATAGTTGATGTTCCATCCACTACGACCGAGCCTTTCTCTAGTGTCGCAGCTATGCCTCCACCATCATCTTCAGTCCCCTACTGCAGTTCCTGCCACAACTTCCACCTCAGATTTGAAGCCGGTGCCCATGCCTACTGCTCCACTTTCTGCGCTGCGAGTCTCCCAGATATTGGCGAGCCTCAACAACTGGATGCAGACAGCAACTGCAAAGCTGTCTGACTTATCCAGTACTGTTGTAACACAGTCTACTATTCAGGCACCTCAGTTTCCCCCCACAGTTGAGGAGACATTAATAAAGATACTAGAGACCCAGAACACCATAATGTCTACCTTGGTACAGCACGGGTCAGTGATCGAAGAGCTGGGGAAAGAAGTAAAGAAGACGAAGAAGTCCCAGGCCAGCAAGAAGTCAGTGGACAAGCTCCGGAGACAGGTGACCAAGCTTGCTGCAGCCGGAGATATCCCCTTTGACATGTTGATTGACCCACACCCTTCAGGCCCAAACCCTGCAGCACCAATGGCACCAGCTGGCCAGTCTGAGGAGCCAGACTCTACTGTCGACACTGCCGAGGAAATGCGTTAGATGTTCACCAACCCAATCACACCTAGAGTTGAGGATGATGAGATTCAATTGGATGAGACTGAGGGCGGTGACATTGTTGGGGCCACAGAGATGTCCAAGGAACCATATGGAGTTTTCTTCACTATTTCCCCTCTTTTACTCTTATTTTGTAAAACATTAGGGATAATGCTTATCTTTATTCGGAGGGGTGGAGTTTATTGATCATATTTGGTATATTCTGAAACATCTGGTGAGTAATAATTTGATATTATTTTCTTTTTCTTTCTTATTCTGTATATATTCCTTATTTTTCTCTCATTATGTATATTCAATAATTTTTGTTTATTTGCTTCTTTATTTTTGTTCCTTTGTTAGTTCTTAGTTTGAGTTAGTAGCTTCTTTGTTTGATTTAGTAGATTCTTTTTATATTCTAGTAGATAATAAGCCTTTGGTTTTCTTAATGCCACAATTCTTTCCAAATGTAGTTGTTGTGTGAACTGGGTGACTCGTCCCAACGATGGATGACGTGATAATCTTCTTAAAGGAATGAGTTTGTTTTTGGTGTTTAGGTAATAATAGTAGTAGTAATGAATAAAAAGACCTAATTAAGTCATGCTCGAAGAGTCAAACATGCTTCAACTGGTACCAACACACTTAATTACGTGCTTAAGGTTAGAAACAAGATTTTTGAAAGAAATAGCTCTAGTTGTGGGACCTCGAATCTATCCTCTTTAACAATCTAGTTGTGTGAGGGATGATATGCTTTGTTGCTAATCCAAGTACTCGTGCGAAAGGTCTAGAACTTTCCCCGAATGTATTTGAAGGCGAAAATTTAAGTTTCGCTTGGCTTGAGAAGTTATTGTAGGATTTCCTTGGCCCATTTGAGTTTTCTATTGCCTACCAATGATGTTATCCCTAGTAAACCCCTTTGAGCCTCGAGCCTTTCTCGTTTGATAACCTTGTTACAAGCCTTTACCCATTTTGTCGTAACCCTCTCTTGGTACCCGAGCTTTCCTTAACACTCTTGAGAAACAAATGGCTAAAAACGTAAGTTAGGGGGAGAGACGAGGAACTTGAAAAAGGTATCAAGGCACAAAAAGAGAAAATAAATGATGAAAAGGAAAGGCAAGAAAACAAAAGAACAAAAAGCAAAATGCAAAAAAAAAGTGAATAAGTGGAAGAGTTGAAGGGATTCAAAGAGAGGTAATGATTCCAAACATGGAGAAATCAAAGAGAGAGAAAATGAATGTAATGATAAAGAAAGAGTGATGTTAAGTCTATCTAGTCCCCCCAAGGAAAATAAAGTGCCTCAAAGAATTGGCAAAGTGTGAGCCGAGAAATGAAAAATGGAGTGCTTAAGGAAAGGTGTAACCACTCACCCATACTGTATCTAACCCTAATCCAAAAGACTTCATTACAACCCGAAAGAAGTCCTACTTGATTTCAAGCCGAGTGAGCTTACATTAGTGGCGATCTACATGAGGGGCAAGCCTATGGTACTTGAAGTCGTACTTGCGACATTCTCTTAAGAGAGATGAGTGAACATTTCATAAATCTTTGGATTGAGTGATAGGGTTCTTAAGTGAGCCATGCAAATGGAAAGTAGAGGAGGAAGAGTTTGGAGTCCACCATGACCAACATGATAGAGCAAGAGTCCTTGATGAGTAAAGTCAATTCTTGAAGCTCAAATGTCACATTAGAACTATATGCGCATGAATATTTAACTTGTCGCCTTGTTGATAATACATGAGTAGTGTGGGTAATTGTTGGTCCCAACTGATGTGTGTATAGCTCACCTTTGACTCGCTGAAATCACCCTTAACTTTTGGTGGTGAGAACTAATTTATTTGCTTGAGGACAAGCAAAGACTTAAGTTTGGGGGAGTTGATAAGTGGGGTTTTTGACGGCTTATTAGCGCCTTTTAGCTTTTTTTTAGTCTAAAAGCATTGAATTGTGTTTCCGAAACTAATGAAATTGTGCAACATTGCAGGAATACTGGAAGTTGGTCTCCCGAGATGAAATCCAACTCAAAGAGGAGTAATCCGAAGCACAAGGCAATCAAGGGCACAAAAGCACAAATATGCAGCCCGCGGAAGGAATTCTGCAGCCGCAGAAGAAATTATGGATCGCATAATTCCATCTGTGGCCGCAAACAAAGAGGAAACATCTAGCAAACATTTGCGCAAAGTGCGGACCACACATGAATTGTGTGGCCGCAAAGCTGGGTTAAGAGTCGAAGTTTAGAGAGTATGCAAAAAGACCAAGTCCAGGAGCTTTTGTGACTTGCGGACCACACAAGATTTGTGCGGCCGCAGTCCTAATTTTGCGGACCGCAGAAGTGTTACCTTGTGGCCGCAGTCCAGAAATGTGCGGCCTCATAAAAATGCCTCGCGATCGCAGTTCAGAAATGTGTGGCTGCAGAACTCTAGTTCTTGCTAGATGAAGAAATTTGTGGACCGCACATGGAATTTTGCGGCCGCAGAACCTCCCGAGGGGCATTTTTATCCGAGATTTTCAGCCTTGTATAAATAGACGAGTTTCACAAAATTAGGTTAAGTTTTGAACATAGAAAGCTGTTGTAGCCATTTCTTTTGCTCTTTTAGGAAGTTTTAGCTTATTTGAGTATTTTAACATTAGATTCCATCATTTTAATCTTCCATTATGAGTTTAATTAGTTTTTCATCTTTGTTTTCTTCTAATTCCATAATGAGTAGCTAGATTTTTTCTAGGGTTGTGACCCAGCCCTAGTGTGTAAACCTTATGGGTGATTAATTTTATGCTTGTTTATGATTGGGTGTTAATTATTTTGGTTAGTTAATATTTTAATTTTAGAATTAATGATTGCAAATATTGATTCATGCCTATTTGACTTAGTCTCTACTTGAGAAAGAGAGACTTAGTCTAGGATAACTAGGCTAACAAGTAATTGGGTCAATTGAGAGATTGATTAACCTAATTAAAGGATTCAACCTAGAGATAGTAATAACCCGACTTGAGCTCTTATTAACTGTTTCGGGTGATACCCATTTGGTCTTAAGAAAGCCAAATTGGGCAAAATCACTCTCTGACCGAGAGGTAGTGAGTGGGTAATTTAGAGTTGAGAGTTATAATATACCCCAATCGGCAAAACAAGCAGTAAAGTTTTTATCACATTAGGCAAACACCTAGGTCATGGTCACGACCCTAGGCTTTTTATCTATTTGGAAAAAACCTTAAAACAATTATCTTTAGTTTTCTTTCTTTATTTTGTAATCATTAGTGTAACACTAGAAATACAAAACAAATCCTTGTTGTGGGAGTGCAATCTAGATAATCCAATTGCTCAACTTGAAATATATGCCCCTAACTCCCATCTTAGCTCCATGTGGATTCGACCCCGACTCTTAGTTGGGTTTCTATTATCTCTTAGCTCCATGTGGATTTGACCCCGACTCTTAGTTGGGTTTCTATTATTGCATACGACCGTTTCATACCTCTTTTGAGGTGTGATTTGGACGTGATCAGGTTCTGAATGTTTTATGAACATTTCATGTGCCAGCAGTTTGTTATAAAGTTCTTCAAAGGAAATAGAGTTATCTCTAGCCCTAATAATAGCAGAGAGTTCCTTGTAGTCAAAACCTAGACCACTTAGAACTTTGATGGCAAGTTCTTCATCCGACAATGGGGAACAACTAGAGGCGAGATCATCAACGATTGATTTGATTTCTTTCATGTATTAACCAACTGAACGTGAGCCCTTTTTGAGGTTGGCAAGAGTATCACGAAGGCTGAATATACGTGAATGAGATTTATTGGCATAGGTGGTTTGAAGTATATTCCAGGCATGGCTGGCAGTGGATGCGATTGCTATCAGAGGTGCTATTGTGGGATCAACTGATGCCATAATGGCATTGCGAACCAGACTATCTTGCCTTAGCTAAAGGTGAAAGGCGTTGTTGGGAACTTCTTTGTTACTTTCATATGGAATGTGAGTGGGTGCAGGAGTGGATGAACCATCAACAAAGCCAAGAAGATCATAGCAAAAAATAAATGTGGTGACTTGGGATTTCCAAGTGGAGTAGTTCGAACTCCCTAATAATTTCAAGGATAGTTGGCTGGCAGGATTGAAAGAGATGAGTTGAGAGGGTTGAACAATGTTGCTCTGGTTGACTGGAACGATGGGTGAGGAAGAGGTTGAAGAAGAAGATAGTGGTGTTTTGTCACCCATTCTGGAAAGAAGGAGGATAACTCGTGTGAGTTTATTTTAGGCTCTCAATACCATATAAGAGTGATAAGAAGTGTAAAAAGCTTGTCTATATTGATTACAATAGAGAAGTTTATATACAATTACAAGAGGAGAAGGGAGAGAGGAGATAGAATTCTCTGTACATAAGACTCTTGTGGAAATAGGAAAGAATCTCAGATACAACTTAAACTAGGACTCCTGGATGGGCTTGGAGTGTCTATCCTTGTTACCTAAAAGGCGAAAAGCGCACGCCTTTTTTGAAACACAACTCAACAGACAAAAATAATGACGTTGCATCGCTTCACTTCGCATCGCCACTAGCTATTAGTGTGATAGCGCTCACTATTTATATTACAACATTGCCTTTGTGTCCTCCTTATCAGCATCTAATTGTCTCCAGTAAAGGAGTAAAATCATCATTTCCAACCAAAATCTGATACGTTTAACATTGCCCGCTTTCAGTTTAGTATATGATTTTCATTTGTAATAAATACGTAAATTGCTTTATAAGGACTAAGTTTCTTCTGAGTCTAAGAAAATGAGTGGTGACAACCATTTTGATAATCTGCCTTGGTTTTGGAAGTGTGGAATTTCCTGATAGCAAAAGCTTCTCGGACCAAATAGTAGATGTGCCAATGGTTCGACCTGTTATTTTGTGAAATATGCGTCATATCAATTTTTCGGTTATTCTATTTTGTATAAGTAAAATTAGACTTTTTGAAACTGTCCCAATCATCTCGGTTTCTCTTCGATTTTTGTATGATTTGGTTAATTTTCGGTATTTTTTTTAAAATTAAAATGCCATGTAATAGTCGCTAGTAGAAGTTAGAACGCGATAAAATACGTACTTACTTAGGACTTCGGCAAAATTCTCTAGATATTTTTACAGTGTAAAAGACAATGAATTGAGAGAATATGAAAGATAATCTGAATAGAGATTTATCTCACTATTTTAATATAGTGCATGTAAGAGAAATTGAGCAAAGACAAAAGAAATATAGATCACACGAGTTGAAATATATTAATCGAGATTGGACTCAAGAATAGAGTCGATTAGAAGATTAGGTATACAATAAGAAAAATCTAAATTATACGAGAGGAAAGATATTCAATACCTTATGATTTACTATTCAAGATCGTTGGAATACCTGCGACTTCCTACTCAAGATGATAGCTAGAACTAATTTAGTTTCAATAGGAGTAGCACAATAGTTTTGAGAGTTGAGACTTTGGGCTTTAATTACTTGTTGGCTTGTAGACATTTCCATGGAAAAAATTAATGTTTTGTTATTTTTAAACTTAATATATAAATTAAATATATATTTTTTATATAAAATTATTCGGGGCGGTTCGGTATTTTTCGGTTTACTTTTGTAAAATTAAAAGGCTACCATAATTATTGGTATGATTATAGTTTTATATAAAAACTTACGGTTTTATTAAAAGAAACATGATAATCAATTCGGTACAGCTTGGTTCGGTCAGTTTAGTCGGTTTTTAAAGATGTATTGACACCCCTATCAAATAGCATGCATCTTTAGTTGCTAATTTCTTCATTATTCAATGCTATTAACTTATATACTTGATTTCTATTTTTTTCTCATATCAAAAATAAGATCTAATTGTTTCATATGTAGGTTCATAATATAGATTAAGAAAAATATCATGATATTAGAAAAAAAATTATAAATAAATAAATTGATAATCTAGAGGGTTAAATAAGAATTGAAAATTAAATTGAGATGGGAGGATGATAATATCTATTATCGTAGTTAGAAGAGGATTTTGATTATTTTTTTTAAAGTAAAATGGAAAGATGTAAATAATTTTAACTCAATTTAAATAATTTTAAATAACTTTAATCCTTCTTTTAAAATTTTGCAGCAATGCTTACTGTCACGACCCAATTCACCTTCCGTAAAATGTCGTGACGGTACCTAATCTCTACAACTAGGTAAGCCTAACATTTGTGAAATAAAAAAAATAAAAGCAAAACTTTAACAACTAACTGCAACAGATAATTAAATAACTGATAAAAATACCATTCTGCATGTACAATAACCAACACTCGAGTATACACTGTATTTTCAAAACCGGGAACATCATAAATCACAAGATACAGAAGAAACTAGTATCTCTATACACGAGAGTCTAAGAAAAGAAGTACGAAAGGTAAATGACATAGGAGGGAATAGAGGGGGACTCCGAGGTCTGCGGACGCGGCAGATATACCTTCAAGTCTCCAAAATCCCACTGCTCACTGATGACCTGGCTGGTAAGAAGTACCTGGATCTACACACAAAATATGTGCAAAAGAGTAGCATAATACACCACAACCATACCCAGTAAGTGCCAAGTCTAACCTCGGTCGAGATAGTGACGAGGTCAGGTCAGGGCCCTACTGGTATATATATAATAAATAAGGCAGAGAAATATTGCAGTGTAATAAAAGACTGGAATTTTAACGAGGAGAAATTACATAAAGATAACAACATAACACATAGGGACAAACAACAAGGGATCTCCCGAGATACCGTCTCGTAGTCCCAAAAGTAAATATGCAAGGAGATCTCCCGAGGTACCGCCTCGTAGTCTCAAAAGTAAATGTGCAGGGGGGACCTCCCGAGGTACCGCCTCGTAATCCCAAAAGTAAACACATAGCTCAAAACGATAAATACAACAATTTATGGCAAGAATTCTACAGTTAAGATTGATATACATAAAGGAAAAACATGAAATCAACTAAGCATGCTGCACAAAGTTCAAATAAGTATTTAAGACACGTAAACATGCGATATTAGGCTAATATGATAACTACACATGCTCGTATAACTCAATTGAGAAGAAACGGGTTATTATTCGGTGAAAATCGAATTTTACAACAATTAGCCCGTGTACGCACTCGTCACCTCACGTACACGACGCTCACATATCACAGAAGTATCACCACAGTACCAAATCTTAAAGGGATTTTCCCCACACAAGGTTAGGCAAGCCACTTACATCGAACCAAACTCAATCAATCAGTAAGAATGCCTTTTCCACGATTTTCCGACTCCGAATGGCCCAAATCTAGCCAAAGCAATTACATACCATAAATATAATTATAAGAAACTAATCTAATTAATGAAATCAAGGCTTAAGCAAGAAATTAGAAAATCGCTCCAAAATATCGGCCAGGCCCACGTCTCGGAATTGGGTAAAAGTCACAAAATATGCACACTCATTCACTCACGAGTTCACTCGTGCCAAAATTATCCAAATCCGATATCAAAATCCGAATCAAAACTCAAAAACTTAGTTGAAGAACTTTTCAACTTTTTCCCAAATTTCTCAACCAAATTCCTTAATTAAATGTTGAAATCAACTATAGATTAATGGAATATAACCATAAATGAGTTAAGAATCATTATCCAAAAGCTTCCTCTGAAAATCCCTCAAATTATCGTCTAAATCCAAGCTCTCAAAGTCCCAAAATAAAAATGGGATAAAATCCTCAAACTTAGCCTTTTTCCGCCCAGCGATCTCGCTTCTGCGAGGGGTTTACCGCTCCTGCGGTTCCACACCTGCGGAAAAACCATCGCAGGTGCGGACTTAACTTAAGTCCTCAAAAATATCTTATGCGATCAAGGACCGCTTCTGCGCGCCCGCTTCTGCGTTCCTTTCACCGCTCCTGCGAGTCCGGTGTTGCGAGACTCTGACCGCTTTTGTGGTCCTAGTTGGGCAGGCCCATAATCGCTTCTGCGGCTCTATGGCAGCTTCTGCGGGGTCGCACCTGCGGCCCATAGTGCGCAGGTGCGATTACACCAGGTGCAGTAACTTCAGCCAATCTAACACATTTCCAAATGATCCGTTAACCACCCGAAATCAACCCAAGGCCCCCGAGACCTCAACCAAACATACCAACAAGTCCTAAAACATCATACAAACTTAGTCGAGCCCTCAAATCACATCAAACAATAACAAAAACGCGAATCACACTCCAATACAAACTTAATGAACTTGAAACTTCAAACTTCTACAACTGATGCCGAAACCTATCAAATCACGTCTGATTAACCCCAAATTTTGCACACAAATCATATTCGACATTACGGACCTACTCCAACTTCCGGAATCGGAATCCGACCCCGATAACAGAAAGTCCACTTCCGGTCAAACTTCCCAAAAATTCAACTTTCGTCATTTCAAGCATAATTTAGCTACAGACCTCCAATTCACAATCCGGACACGCTCAAAGTTCAAAATCACCCAACGGAGCTAACGGAACCGACGAAACTCCATTCCGGAGTTGTCTTCACACAGTTTCGACCACGGTCAAAATCCTATTACTTAAGCTTCCGCTTTAGGGACTAAGTGTCCCAAGTCACTCCGAAACCACAAACAAAACCTCCCGGCAAGTCACATAAGCAGAAAAAGATACGGGAAAAGCAGTAAATAGGGGATCGGGGCTATTACTCTCAAAACGACCGGTCGGATCGTTACACTTACGTTAGTTAAAACTCTTCATTAATTAAGTATATGTAATAAACTTCAATTAATTACCAAAACAAATTAAGTACATTGGAGTAACACAAGAGAAAGTATACTTTCACTGCTCTAGTATAACGTCAATGCAACTTAAGGTTAAACAGAAACGAAAAAAGAGTAACGGCGAGTAGACGAAGAATAGGAACGAGTCGCGGCAGCAAAAACGATTTATAAGCTCAGCAATTAAGATGTATATGTCGCAAACATCAATTGCGATTTATATAAATCGCATTTACAAACTGCAATTTATAAGCCGCATTCGCATACTGCGATTTATAACTCAACTCACTATACTTGTCAAAAAAACGATATCTAAAAATGCATATGATTTTAGGTCGGTTTGATAGTAGATGTCAGGGCTCCGTACTTCTTTGGATGCACACACATCAACTCATAAATACTAACTAAAAGAGTCTAAAAATGCAAAGTCGATTAATTTGATAAATTCTAGAGATTACTTCAAGAATAAATTGATATATGTTTTTTACTCTAGTAATATATAGTCTTTGGTCAATCTTTAACTTCCTGCTCATCCTTTCCTCATCTTCTGAATATATATGTAAGAGCAGTTCGGTATACTAAGTATCCCGTATTCACGTAGGATTCGAAGAAGAGTTACTATTCAAGGGGATATGATGTAGGTAGCCTACTATGATACAAGTTTTAGTGACTAATTTTACGGGTCGAACCGTAACTTATAGATCACACGAAGACAGTTTGTGATTGTCTATATATGTGTCGAAAATTTTATTAAATAAGTAAAAGTAAGTAATTTCAAACTCAGCACATCAAATTAGTTATGGTAAAATTTCAAACTCAAATCTTTAAAATTAACATTCAAATCTATGAATTTTAAATTCTAAACATAGGCCTAACGCATCATCTCCGGTTCAAAGAACGGAGGCACAGTGACCGCTTGGCTTTTCCAATTCTCTACATTTGCTTTCCAACCTGTAACACAATCGTCAATAAATAAAAAAATCTGTTAAAATCAATCGTCTTTGATCCACAATTTTATAATCTATTGGCAAGTGGAGACATAATAAAGAGAAACCAAAAATTTATCCTAAATTTACGCTTAAATGACATTATATTTAAGGAAAAGGGTCAAATTTACCTATTTACCTTTGTTATACTATCGGGCCAAATTTTTTCGGACTGGTAATTGAAAAATAGCCAGCGTTTGCAAAGTCATTGAAAAATAGCCACTATTTTATTGCAACACGGACCGGTCCATCATAATATACTGGAGATTGGTGCACTTGTGTATGAACTTCCAGCATATTATGTTGGAACTCCAACACGCGAAAAGTTCCAGCATAATATACTGGAGATTGGTGCACTTGTGTATGAACTTCCAGCATATTATGTTGGAACTCCAACACGCGAAAAGTTCCAGCATAATATACTGGAGATTGGTGCACTTGTGTATGAACTTCCAGCATATTATGTTGGAACTCCAACACGCGAAAAGTTCCAGCATAATATACTGGAGATTGGTGCACTTGTGTATGAACTTCCAGCATATTATGTTGGAACTCCAACACGCGAAAAGTTCCAGCATAATATACTGGAGATTGGAGTACCTGTGTATGAACTTCTAGCATATTATGTTGGACCGGTATATTATACTGGAACTTCAGTATATTATGCTGGAATATTTTCCGGATTTTGAACAGTATTTGCGTTCAGATTTATCTTTACATGAAAAGTGAATAAATTTCTATTACTTTTGAAATTGTGGCTATTTTTCAATTACCACTTATAAATCTGACTATTTTTTAATTTCCTCGTATTATGGCTAAATTTAGTCTTGGAAAATAAAGGGGTAAATTCCTTCTTACCTTCTTTCTTTCTTTCTTTCCCCTTCTATTGTTGTTGTCTTAATACTTTACATTTAAACCTTATTCGGTTTCTTTTTTTGAGATTTTCTATTGTTGGTGTAAAAAATATTTACACGGGTAATTATTACCAATGGTGGGATCAGCTCCATGTAGTTTGAGTTCTCTATGTTCTTGGCAAAGTGCACAAAAACAGCAGCAGGTATGCACAATATTATCTTTACATGCTTCCTTTGGAAAACCTAACAGTTTTCGTAGTCTCGATCTGTAAAGAAATCCATAACCAGGTTGACAGCCGATTGAGCACAGCAAATAGTAGATTGTGGTTGCTGCTATACAAGCTGAAAAATAAAAGAAAACTTAACCAAAATAGTCGCTCATTCTGTCGCCTAAATTAACTAACTATGTATAACAACTAGAAAAAATATTATGTAAAGATCCAAATTAAATGATATAAAATAAAGAAATTAACATGATTCCGAGAGGATATATTAGTAAAAATATTAAAACAACATGCAAATATTGACGAGGGTCCTATAACGAGAAGCAATGCAGCATATTCTTAGTGTAAGCACTTAGTTTGTCTGTCAAAAAAAAATTGTTTAAGTTATATATATCGTCAGTATAATTTTTTTATACCATCATGTTATTTTTATGTGTTGTAGTGGATAACCTGGTTTATTTTCAAACAAATGTCATATTTTAAGGAGGTTTACCTATAAATATTCTTTAAATGACCTAATAGTATAATTTATTTTTCACACTGACGATTTATATAAGCGTCACTCTCAACTTTATGTTAAATTTCCATGGCCTAAAAACATTGGAGATCACTAACCAATAAGCAAAATTGACAAAGGAATTAAGGAAGATTATAAGCTTACATGTTTCTCCTTTTGATATAATCTCAGCATTCTCCCCCATAGTGATGCACGGAAAAAAACAAGTAGCCACACCTTCAAAGAGTCAAGAAAATTATCAAGATTTTAGCAAATACTAATGTTTTATTTAAGCGAAATTGAAGAGTTAACCTAAATAGTCGCTCATCCAAACTGCTTAAACTAAAAATAGCCTACAGATGTATAACATATGTACAATCCATGTATCTTATGTCTATAATCGTGTATAATCTATATATACCGACTAGGAAAAATAAACAGTAAATTTAACCGGCTATTTGTGTAAAGATCCCTAAGAAATGCAAAACTATACAGTTGATGGGATCATCGAAGCAATCACAAAGACCACTTGACCATTGATCCTCTGTTGAATTTGCTGTTAATGGCATCTTGTAGAACAAAGAAAATGGAGGAATTGAATGGATATTAAGAGGTTATTTTCAAATTATTATTTAGAAATGTAAGAATTTTTTGGTTGGTACATATCTTGTTTTTATATTAAGAGAAAGAAAGTTTAGGTCAAGATTTAATGGCCTAGATCTATGCTACATGTCTTCCCACCTATTCGTATAGCTTAACCAAACCATTGAACATCTACTGCAATTAATAACGAGCTATCTAAAGCCAACTCTATTAAGGATTATTTAAATGAAATCAAAGCGTGTTAGACAATACACTTGTCTCTAGTAAGGACTTCAAATTCCCTTATATTCAAACACAACTTTGGAAAAATAAATTGTATAATCGCTCTCAAAATAATAGTCGGAAAAATATATATTTTTTGTATATATATATATATATTTCTGTCTGTTATATACAAATATTATATAAATTTTATACACTTTTCGGCTATAATTTTTAAATAATTTTTAAAATAATTTTTCGACTATCGAATGTAAATAATTTTTAACGTGGGCTAAAGGTGATAATCGCCCTAAAACTTATTCTATTAATGAAATGATTTGTAATCACCAAAATATCTAAAACTTATTTTAGACTATAAATTTTAAAAATTATTCTTATTTTTAAACTCTGTACCAAATAACACAACATCACATGAGTTGGGTTGAAGGAAATATTTCGTTCTTGAACATTGTCTTCTTCTCAACTTTAATATATCATTAAGTCCAATCAAATAATATCACATAAATTCGGACGAATAGAAAATGTTCAATTCATTCAATGATACCGCCAAGTAGGTAACGGTGCATTAGATGTTGCGATGGCTCTAGAGAAGTAAAGGGTAGGGACAACTAGGGCTAGAAAATGTAGGGTAGGGTTATACGTTTTGATAATTTTTACTTATATTTGTAGGAAACACAACTAAAATCATCTTCAATCTACTCTTAATGAATGAATAGGGAATAATCTAGCTTACCTTATTGATGATTTGTCTTATTTTGGTTGAATCCGGTTCTTTCATATCGGGTTCATCTGAACTCAGTACTTTCAGTACGGAGTATAAATTTGTATGTAAAAATTCGTAACAATTACAACATATCATAAATATGAACTCGTAACTTTAAAAAATAATGAGTCGAAAGGCTAAAAATATTAAAGTTGAAACCATAGAGTTTAAATGCCCAAATGCCCGCTAAGTAGTGACCTATTGGAATTTAAAAATACCTGTGTTGAGGTGGTAATCCTAACTCAGGTATTTGAGCAACCTAACTCTGAATTTTGAGCCATTAAGATATCTTACTTTGCAAGAACATCAAACGTATTTGTCCTATAGATATTATATTGCTAATAGTGTAAAAGATTGTTGTCACTATATCGTCCAACCCTTTTATTTATGTAATCATAAATGTATATCGATTAAACGAGATAGAAATGACACGTTTAAATGTATATCGATTAAACGAGATATATATATATATATGTATACACACAGCACACATACAAATTATATACGGTTATATACAAATTATTACTATAAATTATACGCATATTAAACATCCACCAATTATATTTAGTTTAAACAGTTGGATGAACGACTACATAGGTAAATTCTTCATCTATTTATGCATGGACTTCTCTGGTATGAAATGAGTCATATGTTCATTGCTCGGCCCACAATATGATTAATCCAATATGGTTTATGTGAGCCCTTTTTCTCGCCTCTTATATGCTCTTGACCAGTGGCGGAACTAACTAGAGTGAAGGGGATTTAATCAAACCCTCTTCGTCAGAAAATTATACTAAACAAATAAGATAAAAATATATTTTTTAATTATATGTGAGATGTTGAATTCTATTGATTCAAGTACTGTAATGAAGGGATTCAAAAGTTGCTTTATGTCATACATTTAAATCCCAATCTTGACAATTTTTTTTTAATTCCCTTGTATAAATATCTCCTGACGCAATCTTATAGTGTATAATCTTGTAAAAATAAGCCGTAATAATACTTTCAAGAACACAAGACAGAAGAGGAAAATTGAGATCAAAATAATTGTAGTCCCCATTTTAAGCTAAGTATATCATGATACATCAGCTTCATCCTATCAAGTTACATTACAAAAATAGATCCAAGAAACAAGAGTAAAATACAGAACAGAATAGACAATAAAGTCACTAAAAGTGGAATACTTCCTTTGTCTTTCCTAAATATCATCCCTTCAATTATAGGATAATTCACCATCAAGATGAAAAATGAAAGGAAAACTTGGCCAAACAAATCACTCAATCTGCCTTCAAAAATCACTTTTGCACTTCCCAAGACAAATGAAACCATGTTCAATATGACCAATGTAACCAAAGGAACAATTAGCATTTTAGATGCTTGAAAATCATAGATTCCCATTTGGTATCTGTTCAATTGTTCATTATCAACAACTTTATTTGTGGGCAAGAAACTTGCTTTTCTAAAGCCAAACAATTTCAAGATTGCATCCAAACTTCCATAGAAATAAGCTGTTATTGACTTTATCATCCATACTCTCCATTCATTCCACCATGTTCTCATTGTTCCTCCAGTGTGGACAACATCCCATAAGTATTTGGTAAGTGTTGACAAGAAAAGAAAAGAATATACAATAAACCATGGACTTGAGACCTGTGAAAATTGATACAGTTTCAATCAGAGTCTATCTTTAAGAGTTAAAGTCTTGGGCAATTAAAGTTTATATTCCCTCCATTTCATTTGATATGACGGTGATTGACTGAAACGCGCAAAGTTAAAGAAAAACAAAGATTTGTGTTACATACCAAAAGCACCTTAGAACGTGTGGTTTGGAGCATTCATGTCATAACATTAATAAAGGGCAGCCCGGTGCACTAAGCTCCCGCTATGCACGGAATTCGGGGAAGGGCTGGACCACAAGGGTCTATTGTATGCAGTCTTACCCTGCATTTTTACGAGAGGTTATTTCCACGGCTCGAACCCGTGACCTCCTCCTAGTCACATGAAGGCAACTTTACCAGTTAATCCAAGGTTCCCCTTCATATCATAACATTAATATGGCTATAAAAGCATGTTAGTCAAAATGGAAAGTTTACATTTATAGAGTGCTCAATATAGAAAAATGTAATTCCTTTTAAACAAGACTAACAAATAAAGAAGAATTAACTTAAATAGCAACCGACTGATGTATAATATATGTATAATCTAGGTATAACATATATACAAATGTGTATAATCAGTGTATAATCTATGTACATTGGCAAGAAAAAGAAAACAGCGAATCCAACCGACTATTTGTGTTATGATTCGAAAAATAAAGAATACCATATAAGATGAAATAGTGGGAGTACTATATTTTACCTTAGGGTAAATGGGAATGCCATTTAGGAGACAAAGCTGAGGAATGATAGCTAAAAACCAAGCTGGGAAGCAGTAGAGAGGCTGAGATGCAAGGTAAGCATAACACATGCATTCAAGAAGAGGCATTCTTGAGATCAAGCCATAAATTAGAGGGCAAAATCTTGAGAATAAAACTTCAATTAGTCCAGAATTCCATCTTGTGCCTTGAACTAATGTGTCATTCAAATTTGTTGTTGCACTGCCTAAAAATGCTGGCCTTGTAGGGTTATAAAAGACAGATCTCCAGCCTTTACAATGCAAAATAAAACCTGTGAAGTAGTCTTCCACCACTGAATGGTACAAGAATCCTATCTATATAATGAAGCCAATATTCAAAGTTAGCACAAATATGATAGAACAAATTAAGAATTAGGTTATACTAGATGAGGCAAATTAAAATGAAAAACCAATCTAAATAGCCGCTCACCCAATCGCTTAAATCAAAAATAACCGACAGATGTATATAATATATGTATAATCCATGTATAGTACACGTATGGCTATGTATAATAAGTGTATAATCTATTTATATCGGCTATGAAAGTAAACAGTGAACCCAACCGGCTATTTATATAAATATCCCAATGAAAATCAATCTATTTTTTTAGTAATTCGCTTAACCTGCCCAAGTTCAAACATATTGGATTGTAACTAGTTTGTTGACTTGACCCAACGGGTTGAACTCAAAATGACTCATCGTATTATTGGGTCAAACAGGTCAAAATAATGTAACCCAGTGTCAAAATGCAACTCAAACCAAAATATAAAATGAAATATGGAGGACTGAATTATGAAGAACATAAATAATAATTTAAGAAAAACACATTAGCTTTCACATTCTTTTTTCAATAAGAAAATAAAAAAAAGCAAGAGAAATTGGGTCATATTAAACAGATTGGCTTATGACTCATTGTTTCACCCATTTTGACCCAAGCAAACTTTAAACAAGTTGAATCATAACCTATTTATCGCTTTAACTAATTTTGACCCGTCCAAGTTGAAACCATACTACCTATTTGCGACCTCTAATTAGTTATATTTACTTGATTTTCAGCATTAATGTGATTATTGACTTGCCTGGTTTCCCCATTGTGAATCCTGCTCATAGGTGCAAGAGGCTAAAATTTTTGCTTCTTGGATCTTGTTGTCAGCAAATTCTTTGATGCCAGTGTCATTTTGCTTGTGATTAGTGCTTGTAAGAGTATTTAGGAACTCATTTGAGGAACCAAAACACTTCTTCATCTCAATAATATCCATGTCTGATTATAAAGTTAAAGAATTATGATTAGTGAATACTGCAGAGCTATGTTGCACAGACTCTTCAACAATGTTGTCAAATCCGTGTCAGGCCCTCCAAAATGCACTGCTTTGGAGAATCTGACACGTACCCGGCAATAATTTTTGAAAAGTCTGAGCAACATAATTGTAGAGCATATAAGAGAAATTTTTGTTAAGGGAAAAAGGCCAAATTTTTTCTATAATTGAGCAATACCTTTGTGTATACCAGTCCCATATAGAGCCTTCCTCTTCATATAGAAGCATGTACCAGACAAAATTGGTCCTATAAGCCCATCCATCCCTGGCCACTTGACCTAATAATAACATCAAAACCTCAGTTATACACAAGTTTTTGTCGGCAAAAAGTTACTCGCATCAGATGTTTGTATCAACTCAATAAATACACGACATGCGTCTTCACAAATATGGTTTATCATTAAACTATAGTAATTAATACACATTCGCGTCTTAATTTATCACTTAACCATGATAAATTTGTATGATTTGATACGAACACCCAAATATATGAGCAAATATTTACCTGCTTTACTTGTCTATATATGTCTATATAGACATATGGAAGCAGATATCTCATGGAATTAGTCGAGTATGCATGAACTGGCCTGGACATCGCGGTTATAAAAGAAAATAAACGTATGGATATGAAAATCTTACCGCAAAAACTGCTCTCAAGGCAGAATCATAAATATCATTCTTGCTAATGTTGTGAAATCTTTGAGGAAACTGAACAAATGCAAGTGAGGGAGAAATTTTGGGATCAAGGTGGAAACACATTGCTTGGCGAGCTGAAGATGGATCATTTGAGTGCATATCACAATCCAAAATTAATATGTAAGGAGAATTGCTTATGATTCCAGATACTCTAAGCTGCAAAAATATCATTAATTACTCAGTCACATTTAACAAACTAAAAAGAATAATAATAAAATAAAACGAGTTAATACTGGGGAAAAAATGTAATATTTCCGTTTTATCTTATGCGTCTTAGTTTGACAGAGCACGGCATTTAAGAATATACTCACTCCATCCCAAATTAGTTGTCATGTTTACTTTCTCGAGAGTCAAACTATGTGAACTTTGACATTTAAAATGTATGTTTTCATCATAATGACTTGAGAAAAATTACAATTTGGCATATTTTTCGCGTAATTTTTAAATATTTAAATTTTAATTGTAAAATATTGAGTTGATCCAATCCAATTTAGTTTCGAAGATTAGTCAAATGACTCTCGAGAGGTGAAATATAGCAACTAATTTGGGATGCTATAAGAAGTAGAGAAGATTCTAGAATCTTGTGATCTTAAACATGTCATATCATTCTACAAGCGAGTGTCATAAAGGGTAAAATAAAAATATTTATTTTATAAAGTTATTGAATATAAAAAGTTATACATATAGAGAGAGACTAAAAATAAATGTAAGACGCATAAATTAAAATGGAGGGAGTAGCTATTTATGGAAAGATAAAAGAGAGTACCAGAACATTGAGGGCTCCTGCTTTGAAATGGTGAGGATGAGCAGAATTTTTCTCCCTTGAAACATACACAAGCAAAGGTATTTTAACTTTGCTACTATTTTTACCTGTCTGGCCTATTATCTGCAAGAAATTAAAACAGGCAAATTTGTGTTAATAAAAATTAAAAGAAAAAACTTGATATTAATTCCACATCCAACAATTTGATTTCGTATAATACAACCTTGTACTATATATATTGGATTCTATATAAAAAATTATAAAAAAGAGAACAAAAACTTAAATTACATATGCAAAATTAGAAAATAGTATTACTAGTAATTGATGTATCATATCAAGTAAGTTTTACTCATTTTAAAGCTAGAGATTTGGTATATAACATATCAATTGTATACCCCAAAAGTATATAACCTACATAATTATTATATTTTCAAGAAATTATTTTTGATCGTTAATTTTCACTAAAAGAATTGTACCTCAATAACGGTATTATGGTTTGAACCAAACTGGAATATCGTATCCTCTGTCCCTCCATTTTCTTGAGCTTTCCTCAATCGCTCCTTGAAATCCTCGTACTCTTTCTGCGTATTTAGACCATAACATCAAATTATATAAATCTAACTTGCAGAACTTTTTCTTTATAATAATATATTTTAAAAAAACTAGCTCCTTCAAATTTTTAAGAAAATAATATCGCAAATAAAGAGAATGATAGAAGTAATTCTACAAAATAGATAAAGAGAACAAATAAAAATTCTTAAATAAATCAATGAAACGAAAATTGATAAAATAAAAAATGCGCAGTTTAAAATCCATTCAAATGAAGTAAAATTGATCTTTGGGTGAGTGGATATAAATAATCTATCTCCAAATTCTGTGTTCTTTTCCAACATGTTACTAAATTGATTCCTATAAAATTTCCAATTTTAGTAAATTCCAAATTAAAGGTCAAAATTTTACTACTTTACTTTCCCGATAAACATATTATTGTCAAAAGGTAACGATAAGCAAAATTAAATCCCTACTATTTTAATGAGTCACTTAGCATAAAAAGAAGTAATATTATATTATTTATATTCATTGGAGTGTCAATATGCACAAGGGCATTTCCCACCTTTACCCCAATTTTGGTCCCCAAAATGGGGATTTCCCCTCCAACCATTCCCCAAAAGAGAATATTTCATTTTATATTCTTCTCTCTCTTTTATATTATATTATTATCTTTTATTTTTATTTTATTTTTTAATTTTCATTAAACAAATTCCATCTTTTATTTTCATTAATTTGTAATTTCCATTAAAACGATTCCATAAAATTTTAAATAATATAATTTGTAAAAAATTATTATAGATTAACTAATAATTCAAATAAAAGTGATATCATTGTGATACAAGATTAATTAAATACATATTACATAACGATAAAATTCATTCGAAATACTACATAAATATTGAACTTCAACCTCTAGTATTATCCCATAAATGATCTATTAATGCCACATTCACTCAGTACTATAATAATTTTGCTGTACTTGAAAACGACATGTCTTGCTACTAAATTATTATGTTATTTAACATAATTTTAATTTTAATGTATTTTAATTTAATGTATTTTCAATTTTAATGTATTTCTAATTTTAATGTATTTTCAATTTTAATGCATTTCAATTTTAGCAACATCAAATATTTTATATTTGCACCTTTCATTTTTTGTGATGGTTATATCTTTTTCATACAATTATAACTCATAATAAAATTAACTACCAATTTTACATATAAAAAAAAAATAGATGCGCGATAATTAATTTTTCAAATTATACGTCAAAGTTAAGATTAAAAATTAATTAGGTAAATATATTATACAAACATAATTAAGTATATATAAAAAGATAAATTAAAAGATTAAATAATAAAAATAATAATATTTTTTTGATTTTGCACCGGGTGTCCGAGTCTCTTTGAGCCCCGACTAATCCCGGGGGTGCACAGGCCCTCGGCAAGGAGTTTTCCGTAAGTGCACCACGATTAATTCAGGTTTTACCCAGTCCGATGGCCCTCAGAAATTGTTTGCACCCAGTGGGTTTCGAACTTGAGACCTTGAAAGGGAGCAAACCCAAGGCTCAAGTCAATTGCCAAAATGGGGAATAGTAAATTGGGAGATAAATAGTGTCCCCAAGTTTGGGGACACTATTCACTCCCCATTTTGGGGACAAAAATGGGGGAGGGTTGGAATGAAATTTCCTCATTTTTGTCTCAAAAAATGGGAATATCCCCATTTTGGGGACAAGGTTGGAGTTGCTCTAAGGGCATCTCCAATCTTTACCCCTATTTTGGTTCCCCCCCCATTTTGGGGACAACTTACTCCAACCATTCCCTCATTTTTTCCCCAAAAGAGAATATTCTTTTTTATATTCTTCTCTTTCTTCAATATTATATTATTATCTTTCATTTCAATTTTATTTTTTAATTTTCATTAAACAAATTCCATCTTTTATTTTCATTAATTTGTAATTTCCATTAAAACAATTCCATAAAATTTTAAATAATACAATTTGTAAGCAATTATTATAGATTAACTAATAATTCAAATAAAAGTGAAATCATTGCGATACAAGATTAATTAAATACATATTACATAACGATAAAATTCATTCGAAATACTACATAAATATTCAACCTCAACCTCTACTATTCTCCCATAAATAATCTATTAATGTATTACGAAGTGCAAAATGGGTATCTTCGTCCTTAATTCTTCAATGTTGAGCTAAAAAATTTTGAAATCTTTGTCCTTAATTCTTCTTTTTCATACAATTATAACTCATAATAAAATTAACTACCAATTTTACATAAAAAAAAAAATAGATGCAAGATAATTAATTTTTCAAAATTATATATCAAAGTTAAGATGAAAAATTAATTAGGTAAATATATTATATAAACATAATTAAGTATATATAAAAAGATAAATTAAAAAATTAAATAATAAAAATAATAATATTTTAATGGAGAATAGTAAATGTGGAGATGAATAGTGTGTCCCCAAATTTGGGGAGACACTATTCACTCCTCATTCTGGGGACAAATATGGGGAAGGGTTGGAGTGAAATTTCCCCATTTTTATCCCCAAAAATGGAAAAATCCCCATTTTGGGGACAATGTTGGAGTTGCTCTGTCTCCTCTAAAAATTTACAATCCATTTGGATTATCATATGCAACTCAAATTACCCCCTTAAAACACTTGTCAAAACACAGAGAGAAAAATTTAAGATTTTTAGCTTTGATTTGATTTGATTTTTTTTTTGTCTCCCATCCGTTGTCCAGTACCCCTATTGGAACTCGACTAAATTCGGATTCGCATCAAGAAATCTCATATGGGAGGATAAAGTACTCCCGGACAAAAATGGCTCTATACACTAGGATCAAACCTAAGACTTGTGGCTAAGGATGAAGAAGTATTTATCGCTCTAACATAACCCTTTTGGTCGCTTTGGTTTGTTGAATATAGTACTTCATATCACTCCACGAATATTGTACCCAAAAATAAAATGAAAAAATATTAGTACGATTTATCATGTCTAGGGATTCTGTTCCTTGTTTTGAGTATTTTATTTTGCATTACCTTTTCATTGTCCCTTTAATTATACAAATGGGACCATAAATTCACATGTTTAACTAATAAAAGTGTCTCCCCTAACTTATATCTGTTACATGAGATATAAAATAAAATTTCTTTCTTGTCAGTTATCTAAAATTAGTGGTAGATATTTTATAAGTACATATTTTGCAGAAAAGTGTTTACGCACAGTGCCTCACACAGAGTTAAAATAATTGTTGATTATCGCACCGGAATCTTTTCACATTACCAATAAATTTTAATTTGTGATAGTAGGTTAGTTATTATTGCTTATTGGATTACTAGTTAATACTCTCTTATTTATCCTAATTTATGTGACATAGTTACTTTTTTGTCAGTTAAAAAAATAACATATTTTTATATTTAAAAGTAATTTTACTTTAAATTCGAATTTACCCTAAGTACTTGTTTTAGCTTATTTTAAATCATAAGTTTAAAAAAATATTGGTTTGAATTAAACATTCCACATGAAATAGAATAGAGGAAGTACTACTCAAAAATTTTACCTATAATTACTTAATAATATGACTTGATATCGTGCAAAATTTTAAAAAAGGAACAGCATGGTGCATAAAGCATACTGCAATCACACAGGATGCAGGAAAGGATTGGGATGTAGACAGTCTACGCTAATGCAAACATTAGTGGTTGTTTCCACGACTCGAACTCGTAATCATTACAGAAAACTTTTTACCGTTACTCCAAGACTATCCGTTAATGCATAAAACTTAAACTCACAAATTAATGACGGATTAAGGTAATACCTGAATATTTTCTCTTTCTTGAAAGAATTCCTTGCTGCTATTAATCTCATCAACTCCTTGAAAATATGCCTCAGGGCAAGTCTTCTTTATCTCAAATTTCCTACAAAAAGGAACCCAAAATTCTGCAAATTTCCATGTTTCATTAATAGCATAAAGTGTCAAATTAGAACCACTATCATCAGAAAGATACACTGACAATTTTTCAGTAGGATAATCAAGTGCTAAAACCGATAAAATAGTGTTCATAACACCTAACGGCGGCTCCTTTTTAGGATCAGCCGTGCAAACGAAAACGTCAATCGCCGGAAGTTCATCTTCCGGCGGGAGTCGTTCCGGAAAGACAGAACGACTAACTGGAGCCCATATATAAGCCGAGTTTAAGAGCCAGAAAAAAGAGAGAATTAATTCGGAAGTGAAAATTAGGAGCCAATAAGGGAAAAAGGAAAGTGGTATTGTGTTGAGATTAATTATGAGTCTATAGTAGAACATGGATAGTATAAAAAATGAGTGAATTAAAGTGTGTGTTATGTGGATTATGGCTGAATATTTGTGGACTTTGCACTCTTGTAAAGGAAGAGTTTCCATTTTGGTTTAAAGTTTGCTCTGGCTTTATTGAAGGTGTTGAAAATGAAGAAGATAGTTTAAAGCAGATTCCATTCAGTTTTTTTTCTCCTATATAAGAAATGCCTAACGTGCTTAAACATTTATATTTTTGACCTTGCTTTTCAGTATTATTACGTTTGTTACCATCGAAGAATTTGGTAAATAAAGGGAACTTTGTATGCATTTTCAAAGCCCGGTTTGGGTCGGTTGTTCAAACTAAATAAAATATCTTAATTTTTTAAATATTTGAACCAAATCAAATTAAGTAAGTCGATTTTTTAAATATTTAAACCAAACCAAACTAATTTAAGTCGGTTTTTTAAATATTTGAATCAAACCAAATCACTTAAGTCGGTTTTTTATCGATTTGGTTTTTCGATTTTTTCGGTTATTCATTTGGGTTTTTTCTTAAATATGAGACATACACTACCAAATGCATATTCCGGCGACTACATTTTCAACATAACACTATCAAATCAATTGCTCT
This sequence comes from Nicotiana otophora, assembly GCA_000715115.1. Taxonomy (NCBI): domain Eukaryota; kingdom Viridiplantae; phylum Streptophyta; class Magnoliopsida; order Solanales; family Solanaceae; genus Nicotiana; species Nicotiana otophora. Next base: position 104,425 of record AWOL01S0043055.1, read on the forward strand.
TTGAGAAATCTATCATTTACCAAGATATATTGATGATAATTGAATTAAATAGTGATGAATAATTAAATTACTCAATTAAAAATTAATTATTTTTAACATGCAATAAATTCTTGTACTTAGCAAAAGAAAACTATCGATCAAGCTAGAATATAAAGGCAAGAACTAGATTATTTTAATAGCATATTTTTAACTAAAGTAAATTAAAAATGACACATGCATAGGAGTACATTAGCTAACACTTATTTTGGAGTATGTATTATATCATCAAAAGAATTATTGTTCCATCCTAAGAAAATGATGGAAAATTATGAATTTTTTAACGACCTTATTAATGCAGATTCAGTTATAATTTCTTTTTTTTATTGTACTCTAAAAAAAATCAAAATAAGTAAAGACTCGATGCTTGATTTATAGTAGGGCAAAATATAGAATTTGCCGATTAGAACGAAACAAATTGCATCCTCTGCCAAAGTACATAAAATATGTGTATTATAATGTATATTTTTTTGTAAAGAAAGATTGACAACAACTTTCTAGCTAGAGACAAATAATTTTCCATATATATATATATATATATATATATATATAAAAAAATTAGAATGTACAGTAGATATTGTAAAATTATTCTATTTGGCTAAAGTGCCTACTTAATTATGAAACATTTGCTAATTCATGAAGAAATAGCTTTTGTTTTATAAAATTTAAAAAAAAAAATCAAAATACAATTTAAACTATTTTACTATTGAAAAAGTAAATAAAGTCCTATAGAGAAAATTATTAATTTCTTTAATTCGTAATTAGGTGATGTAGACATGTAAGTTTTTACTCTCCCTAAAATTTTATGCCAAGTATTTATTTTAGGACTAATATCGCTATTTTGGCTAAAGGAAACCAAATGAAATGCGGACCTCACCTTATCTACTCACTGATTTCTTTCGGGTTGGGACCACACGTTTTGAATATAACGCAATACAGGACAATTGGATATTTGGATTAAGCTTCATCACAATATTAAAAGTTTGACATCTCTCGACCTAAGTGAATAATACCTCTTTAATTATATTTTTTCTAGATTTAATTTTTAGTCATGTAATAGTCTTTAGATTTGGTAAATATATGGGATTGCACTAGTGTTAAGCTTGGGATGAAATTTATGTTAAAGAGCTCTAGTGTGAATTTGACACCAGTTCGTGAATTAAAAGAAGGCAGAAATTGACATCTTGTGAATTGATTGGTTCGTAGCGGTTAAACACTAAAAATAAGCAAAAATGTTCGGACGTTATTTCATTTCGTCGCTAGAAGCATGCTTACGCCGATCACATTTAGGGTAGGCAACTTTAGGACGTTTTCTTTGTTTTTGGCTCCAGAGGCGAAAGATTTTTCCCTTAGTTGTTATTTATTCGGAGAATGCTTCGTAGTACTTGTATTTAAATATCGTGACGAGCATCGTGAAGAAAGCAGTGTAGGATATATTGGAAATTTTAGTATATTTTTTTTTAGTACTTTTATCTTCTTCTCTTATTTTAATTTTATTAGGTGGGAATGACCTCGAGCCTCTTTTGTGTTTATTTTCGCTTTTGTGTGTTTATACCTCAATCTGAGTATTCTTTAAAGCCAACCGGATCAAGTATGCAGCCGTACTAGTTACGGGACTTGGGAAGTGCCTAACACCTTTTTCCCGAGTCAAATGAATCCCCTTACTTAGAATCTTTGGTGCAAATCAGTTTTTGGAGTCAAATATGTTTTTAAGGGAAAATTATTTTTAAATGGTGACTTGGCACACCTGGATTTTATTTCAAGTGGCGACTCTAAAAAAATCTCTTTTAAACAACACTTTGTCACTATCAATTTGAAAACCCTTTTGAGCTATAAAATCACTTTATAGTTTTTAAAAGAGGGTTAAAGTGTAAAAATGGGGTGTGAGAGGTAATACAAACTGAGACAAAGAAATGAGAAAAAAATAATAGAATATTTAGCAATATTTATAAGTTTAATATAAATATCTCAGGATTAGATTATATTATTGGTAGCTTTTATTCGTCTATAGTTGTATATGGTGAATGATCAATTAATGTGAATTTCGTTTAGACATCATCATAAAATATGAAAAAAATAATATTTGAAGTTGGAGTTACATAAACTTTAATTTTCATCTTCTCACAAAGTTACATGTGGCATGTCTAGCTTATATTTATAGGCGCATGTACTCTCAAATTTTTTCTTCTTAAACGTGAACTTCATAGTAAATAAAAAATAAAGTCTTTTGCAGTTTTTATTGTTAATTAAAACTAGTATATCTTTCCTCAGTAATAAAGTATTATCTAATTTCAGCATATTTATTTTTAAATCTTATAAAAATAATACTAGAGTCCCTTTTTTAATAAACAAGGGAAGCTTATGTTCTTGAATTAAAATTATTTTTTCACTTCTATCATTGTAAATTAATATTAATCTAACTTTAGTAATACCCATTTCTAAAATCTTATAAAAAAAATAGTAAAAAAGTAAAATAGAGTCCAACTTAACGTAAAACGAAAATTAAATAATCACCTTACTTGTAATGTTATTTTCCTTATTAATATTTAAATAGCTTAAAGAGTATATATATAGAGAGACTTTTGAAATATTATATGGTTTCTTAGCAGTACATTTAGCAGCTTTCATGAACGTCTTTATGATCAACAATACGTTTTATTTTAGCTAAATTAATTTGGCAAAAGTAATTATGACTTTGAAATCAAAAAGGCATTAATTAATTTTTTTTCATATCTATCCTTGATTCAATAAATGATCCATAAAATATGAGGATATACAAAGAGTAATTTACGATGATATAAAGAATAATTTAGTCAAATAACACTTGTAAGTAAAAATTTATATTACCAATGCATGTATATTAAGAAAAAAATCTATAGATACTAATTAGCAACAACTTAAACAAAATGTTGTTCGGGCCCATATGGAGCATGGGCTATTCTTTACTAGTTATAAGACAAGTTACATATTTGATCCGTCGTCCAAAAATAATTATATTCTTTAGCAAAACATACACCGAGTATATATAAAATATGTATATTATATATTAATATATATAAAATATATTTTTTCCGACTATTATTTAATTTTAGAGCGGCTATATACTGTCAAACATCTCTAGATCAGTCTCGTTTGTTCCGATATTTTTTTGCTGCTATAGTGAAGTGTTATTATAAAGGACATATATTATAACATAATATAAAAATCGATTTCGAGTATAATATGAAGGATGTTATTATAAAGAGGTCTAACTATAATATAGTTTTTTCCTTTTTTTATATAGGCTCAATGACTGATTTAAAATTTAAAATATATGAGTTCGAGTTCAAGATTTTACTATGACTCATTTAACTGTATTTGAAATCGATGAGTATATTTATACTTAGTTAATAATTCTTTTAACATATATATAAATCTAAAGCAACATTATTGAGTTCTGATAAACCTATAACTTACGCATAATAAAACTGTCCCCCTCTTGCCGTCAACTTATAAGCAGACATCCTAGCAATGAGATAGAAGAACCGTTGGTCGGTACGGTACGATATTTAGATATTTTGGTTCGGTATTTTCGTTATACAGTTTCATAAAATGTTATATCAATACCGTACCTATTAAATTCGGTATGGTTCGATTTGTTTTCTTTCGGTTTCGATTTATTCGGTTTGAATACTAACTAGTGCATAGAGCCATATACGGTAATATTCTTAATTAAAGTACTCAAAAGTACAAAATTAAAAACGTTTGTTGACAAAGGTTTGTCCAAAACCAACAAATGTCAACCTAGAGAGAGAAAACTTAGAGAACTATCTTGTTACTTGCTTAGGGTTAATTAATAAACTTAGAGAATAAAGGAAAGTACAATTTTAGATTTTTTATATTTATGTTATAATTAATAAAATATGTAATGTGTACTATAATATATATTTCGGTACGGTATTAGTATTTCGATATTTCATTTTAAAATATCAAATATCATATTTAATACCAATTATTTTTAAAACTTAAACTAAATACCATATCTCGAATACCAAAATTTTCGATTTCGATACGATAATTACGGTACTCCTGTGACATGTCCTCGTGATGTTACAAATCATCATCCTTTTTCTTGTCTTTGTTGATAAGGAAATGTTAAGTTAAGCTAGCCTAAAAATACTTTTAAGATGGTGTAATATTATATTTCGAATAAGTTCGAATAATTTCTTCCAAAAAACCTCGCAATATTAAGATTATTATTATATATATAATTTTTCAATCTTTTAAACTGTTAATATGAAATTTTATTATTTTCCTCGAACTAAGTTTCACATGCATCAAACAATTGGATCATCAATAAGCCCTTGAACTAAGTTTCATGTGGCATATTAATACAATTCATAATTAATTTTTCAAGATTCATTGTTTGCCACCTGGATAATCTGAACATTTATGGCCACTGAAGCCTAAAGCTAACTTTTTCTTTGTCGAGCCCCTCGTCATCATTCTACCACGTTATACTCATCGTCTCCTCGAATCATCAATTATAATATTAGTTGTTGGGTTAAGCTAACCCAAACATACTCTTTATACTATGTAATATTTGTTATAAAATAAAATCAATTTAGTAAAACATGAACAAGACATGTTGTTATGAAATAAAAGCAATTTAGTAAAACATGAACAAGAAATAGAGATAGAGAGAAGGAAAAGATTTTCTTCTTCAATTGTGTGTATTTTCTTATCTATTACAAGGCCTTTATATAGGCATGAAAAGTGAAGAAAAATATGTCATTGAATATGTCATTAAGCATAGAAATATGTCATTGAATATGTCATTAAGCATTTGAGAAGATCATGGAGGAAGAGTAAACATCCATCATAATTTGATTTTTCTTATAATACTCCCCCTTGAATGTCCATAGATAATGTGCCTCGTTAAAACTTTATTAGGAAAAAAACCCTATGGGAAAAAAATTCTAGTGAAGGAAAAAGAGTACAAATGTTTAGAAATACGCCTTTTGGTTGCCTCGTTAAAAACCTTGCAAGGAAAACCCAGTGAGACAAAACCTTGTAAGGGAAAAAGAGTACAACGCGTATTAACTCCCCCTCATGAAAGCATCAATTCACATCCTTGAGCCTTCGCATCCCAATCTTGTACACTAGTTTCTTGAAGGTTGACGTCGGTAGAGATTTGGTGAACATATCAGCCATATTATCACTTGAACAGATCTGTTGCACATTGATATCACCATTCTTTTGAAGATCACGAGTGAAAAATTGATAGCATCAAGGACAAGGATAGAGTTTTGGAAGCTCCAAGGTCATTTACAAGATCTCAAGCTAAAGAGTTGCACTCTAAGGTTGCTGGACTTCAATGGCAAATAAAGAAGCTTTTAATTATAGAGGAAGAGTTCAAGCCCAAAGTAGATGAATTATGCAAGTTTTACAATTATTTGGTGATCCAAATTGAAGTCCAAGAGGAGGAAGATTGGGCCACCAAATCAGCCCTTGAAGTCCACCAAAGGGGCTCAAAATGAGCTTAAAAGAGGTCCAAAAGGGGGTGTTTCAAAGGGAGCCCAATTGGAGTCCAAATCAATGGCCCAAACTAGTAGTTTTAAGGTCCAAATCTGCCCCAAAGGGATTTGGCCGCCCCCCACCTAATTGTAATGACTTTTCTTACTCCTTAGCAATCACCCTACCTAATTGTAATGACTTTTTATGCCTTAGCAACCACCCTACCTAATTTTAAGGACTTTTTGTGCCTTAGTACTCCTATAAATAAGGAGTTCTTCTCATTCATTGAGACACTTCATTATTGATTAAGTATATCATACTT
>AWOL01S0043062.1:0-15992 GCA_000715115.1 Nicotiana otophora
GGAAGATTATCTATAGCGGAGTAATAAATAAACATCCACAATATAATTATTTTCATAACAAAACTACTTTTAATATTTTTGTAAGATCAACAGCCCAACGGCAAGATGCTAAAAACAAGTACACGTTTTCCACCACATTTTGATTTATGTCCTACTACTAGTGCTATGAAAATATTAATCAGATGAGAAGGATGGAGCACATCAATTATTTGATTGAGAATAACGAACAGTAAGACCACAATAAATTTGAAATTCTTGATACCCTTTAATGGGACATCTGGACCAACTACAACAGGCCTAACACCGTCCAAAGGAGATGCCAACTAGCGGATGTGACAGAATTTCCTATACGCTATCTTACTGAATTTCTCAAAGCAAATCAAATGGTTTATTAATTCTGATAAATTGATACAATATAGGAGTATGAAAGAAAAGAAGAAGAAGAAAAAAGGAATCCTGCAAATTGCAACCGTACAGAGTTTTCAGTCAAATTATTCAATGGTGCATTCAATTACCAGAATAAAGGAATAACACCGTACACTATTTGAAGGCAGCGGGTGCCATAATTTTTGTTTTTAATGTATACCTTGTAATAATTATTATAGACTTTGTTCGAAATGTTTGTTTGGCTTTTTTTTATTATTTTATTCCAGCAATTTAATAGGTAATTTTATTTGTAAATATAAAAATTATATCTCTCTTGTAGACTCTACTTGTGAGCTTTCACTGGGTATGTTATTATTGTTGTATGAAAACTACAAGAAGCAAATGTAAGTAGCCTTTTAAAGAATAAGGAATCATACCTTTTGTATTAATAATACAAGTAAGAAAAAAAATTTAAAAATAATAATAATAAAAAAAAAATACAAGTAAAATTAATATTTTCACTAGGGAACTACATCTTATTTTGTATACTGAAAATAAATTTGCACAAGTAAAATAACATCTTCATAAGGTAATTCCACCAATTAGAATAAGAAAAATCAAAAAAAATATTTTTAATATATAAATTATACTCCATAACTAAATGGAGAATTAGAAAAACTACAAGATCCCAAAATTTAAAATCATAAATCTCATATTTTTTTAGGCAATACTTGCGAAATATTCATCATAATTTAATAGTAAAAAAATTTTAAATTGTATTTAAGAATCATAGAATAGCAATTTTAATGTTATAATAAATAAAAAATATTATTAAAATTAAATTTGATCTCGATCCAAAATTCCGATCAAGACCCAAATTTTTTGATTTTGAAAGAAAAAACTAAAAGATTTGATATTAAGAGAAATGCTTATTTTATGGAATTTTTAATTTTGGGGGGATCTTTTTTTGGTGTTCTTGCTAAAGATCACAGATAAAATAATAGAATTGGGAGGGGGGGGGAGGGGGGATATATAAAATAATAAACGATAAATAGAAAATTTGGAGGGAGCCAAAAAGGAGAATGACTAGGAAAGGAAATAAAAAGCACAAAGAAAAGGGAAAGTGAGAAAAGGTTCAAGATAAATTCGAACTTTAATTTTACACACGAGAAAAGCTTTCAAAAATGTCTACTAGTCATGGCACATTTGTCTAGTTTGCGACTAGGGGTGGCAGGATCAAATATTTAGCCTAGTTTAAGAAAATTTTCTACATAAATATATGATAATTTTACAATTCTAGCGGATACCATACCACCCCCACCCTAAAAGGCGGATCCACCACTGAATAACACTTGTAGGAATTATGGGTGTCAAGGGGTCGGGCTAGTGAAAAAGGAGACCGGCCGATCTCCGTACCGCTCCGGTTACTGGTTTTAAAATACCGATTTTACCGGTTCCATGCCTCGTCGGTGAAAATTTGAACCAGAATGATTCCGGGCCTAAGGGATCGGGCCGGGCCATTTTTTTATATATATTTTGTATAACTATTGTAATTTATATTAAGATAAAGTGAAAATGTAAAACATAAAAATAATCTTATAAAAAGAGTGTTTGAATAAATTTCAAACGCTTTAAAAGCCTTATATTTGAAATTTTGAAAAAAACTTCAAAGGCTTTAAGAACCTTATATTTTAATATTTCATCAAGAATTTAAGATAATACAATGAAGATGGAAAACAATTTAACTTATAATTTGCAAGTTCTTTTTTTAATTCAAACTTGCAAATTAAAGTTTACATTTTACAACAACTAAATTAAAGAAAAAAGGGTAAATTCAAATTTGAATTATTAAATATAAATCAAGAACTTCAAAGGTTTTGCATTGCCTTAGTAAGTTCTTCATAATCAATATGAACTTCTTGGCCATTTTCTGGAGTGTTAAATTCAGACGGGTTACCATGTGTTAATATATCTCCAAGTTCCTCGTCTTTTGATTTATCAACGTCTTCACGTCCTTGATTTTTTCATTCCGATCTAATCCAATCTCTGAAACATACTAAAACTTCCAAAGCATTGATTCCCAATGAGTGATGGGTGTCTCCTAGTTATTGTCTTGCTTGACTAAATGCAATCTCTGATGCAACAGTTGAAATTGGCATATTTAGCACGTCCCGAGCCATAGCGGAAAGAATAGAAATTTGGTTTTCATTCTCATGCCACCATGTCAACGGTGAAAATTCCATTGTGCGAGGCTCTGTTTGCTTTTGCAAGTAGAATTGAAATTCATCAATGTTCCTGCTACTGGTTTGAGTGGAAGGAAATGTAGACCAAATATTAAAACCATCAAAACCTTCATCTTCATCCATAGTAGCAGATGCACTAGAAGTAGTACAATGCATAGTGGGATTAACATTGCCTACATTAATAACAACATCATCAATTATATTTGTATAATAATTATATAATTATTGTAAATAATCATTAAGCTTGTTCATACAACAATATATATCCGAGGTTTCAGTTGGTTCAATCTCCATACAAGTATATAAAGCATTGATTAATTGGTGACAATTAGACATCTTAATAGAAGGATTTAAAACAACACCAATTAAGTAAATAGGAGGAATTGGAAAGAAATATTTTTTGAATTTTGCTTGCATTTTTTTAACAGCATCCTTTTATTTTTCTTTCTTCTTAAATTCAGAGAGTAGAAAAGAAATTTCAGCTATATGTACTAAAGCCATAGTAACAGTAATATGCTCCAGAAAACTCAACAATAGCTGTATAAAATTTATATAAAAATTTAACAACATCATTAATGGTCTCCCAAGTATTAGTTGTTAATATACAGTTTGGATCAGTACAATGCGCATTAGCAACTTCAGTTATCGGTAATCTATATTTGTAGCAACATTTTAAAAATAAGTATGTATAATTCCATTCGGTAACAATTTCATCCGGCATGAATCTGGGGTTAAGGTTATGTTCGATACACTTAGTCTTAAATTTATTGTCTATTATTTCCTTGAACAACACCAACTGCTCTTCTAACATGAGTAATCTCAGTCGAAAATAAATCAAGGCCACTTTTAATAATTAAATTATAAACATGACATACACACCTAACATGAAATATTTCGTCAAGTGATGGTTTCAAATGCAGTCTTAATATTGAAATAACGACATTATTGTTAGAAGCATTATCAAAATACATGCACAATACTTTTTTCTTAAGATTGTAAAATGCAACAACTTCGCAAATAGTAATGCTTATAAAAATATCAGTATGATTTTGATCTTTATCATATTTAAAAGCGATAATACATTTTTGCATACAATAATTATCATATATCCAATGACATATAATTGTCTAATAATCATTTCCATTAATAGCACGGCCAATATCAGAAGTTAGAGAAATTCTACAAGGAAGGTGGTCAAACAAATCCTTTGATAGCCAAATGTAATTGTCCGATATTGTCCATGAAGTCTAAAGATATCAGATCTACAAGTACTTCTAGGGATACCTTTAAATAAAGGATTATAAATCCTTTGAATATACATAATAAGAGATGATGAAGAAGCAAAAGAAAAAGACACATAACTCAAAGCAATCATTTTTTCTAACTCCTCACTGATCATTCATTTATCATATTTTATAAGTCCTCCAGTACTAGGGTTTAGAGTTCCTTCATTTTCATCTAAATCAGAGTCTCATTCTATAGGATGAGTAATTCTCATATATCTACTAAGTGTCTTAGTCCCCCCTCCCCTCCCCCCCTAAACTTCCCACAGTCTTATGTTTAAAATCATCTTTACAAAGTTTACATCTAACTCTATCAGAATTCTCTATTTCCTCAAAATATTTCCAAACTTTACTTCTCCTTCTCCGATTACTAGTCGGGACCACAGGTGGTCTACTACTAGTGCCACGACCACCGCCCCTACTATAAACTCCAACACTACTAGGTGTAAGTGGTGTCTCATCTTCAATTTTGAATTCATTATCTTCTATATCGAAATCTTCCTGTAATTGTTCATAATCTATGTTATTATCAAGTGATGTTTCAGAAATATGTGTAAAGTCATTTAAATTACTACTAGAAGTTGAAGTAGTACCTCCTTTTCTATTTCCCCGATTATCCCGATTAGTAACCTTATTACAAACTCTTTTTGCAGCATTAAACATATTGTGAAAATTTAACTATTAATAAAAATTAAATATGCAAATAAAATATTAAATAAGAGAAAGAGTTGGAACGAGTGCACCGAATTTCACAATAAATTGAACACTTGATGATTTTTGAAGTCTTGAAATTGAATTTCGCAACTCCGATGTTACCACGAAGAAACGTCAATTGTTCAAAGTTCAAAGTTCAAATAATACCATAAATAAAATTTCAAAAAAAAAGATAGCCAAATAGTTGATTGCAATTTAGGTAAATAATGAGAGAATGACAATTGAAAATCTGGGTTTGAGAATTGAGAGATGAGTAAAGAAATGAAGGAGGGATATATTTATAGTTTCTCAAATGGCTAAATTAGTAAATACTAAAAGAGTTATTTTTGAAAAAAATGCCCCAAAAGGGCATTTCTTACAAAATAGCCGTTGGGCAACGGTCAAAATGGCAGCTGACAGTTGCCAACGGTCAACTATATTAAAACTATATATATTTTGAAATAGTCATTGAACCGGTCCGGTTAATTGGTTCCAAATTGACTAGATAGTAACGGTTCTTACCGGTCCGGTTAACCGGTACCACAATCCTACCCGACACAAGACGTTCCCCGTCACAACCTAGCCCTTCCCGTCCCCCTACCTACCGGACCGGGCAGGTCCAGAACCGGGTCAACCCGGCTCGTTTGACACCTTTAGTAGGAATGCACAACTTATTCCTTCACTCGTGTTTTACAATTAGGGATCATTTGGTATGGTGTATAAGAATAATACTAAATATGTTGTATTAGTAATGTTGAGATTATTTTTCATGTCGACTTTTTGGTTTGATGTATTAAAAATAACATACAACAACAAACTAAGTAATCCCATAAATGGGATTCGGGGAGAGTAGTGTGTACACAAACCCTACCCCGTACCTTATAATGATAGAGAAGTTGTTGCCGATACACCCTCGACTCAAGGAACAATGGAGATAAGATAAAGCAACCAAGTAGCAATAATAGTAACAACAATATAATATGGCAACGAGCGTGAATGACACAACATGTAATAATAAAGAACCATGACTAAGATAATACAAAAACAGTCCTAGTACTGGTAAGCCTAGGAGGAACACACTATTATCAGTCAACCTACAACTTTAATCCTCGACCTCCACACCTTCCTATCATGGGCCATATCCTCGGTAAGCTGAAGCAATGACATGTTCTGCCTAATTACCTCTCCCCAATTCTTCTTAGGTCTATCCCTTCCCTTCATCAGACCCGCCATGTACAACCCCACGCACTTCCTGATCGGAGCATCTATGTCTTTCTTCTTCACATGCCCGAACCATCTCAACCTCGATTCTCGCAAATTGTCCTCCACAGATGCCACTCCTACCTTGTCCCTAATAACTTCATTCTTAATCATGTCCTTCCTGGTATGTCCACACATCCATCTCAATATTCTCATTTCAGTTATTTTCATCTTTTGGACATGAGACTTCTTGACGGGCCATCAATCAGCCCCATACAACATAGTCAGTCTAACCACCACTTAGTAGAACGTGCCCTTAAGTCCAAGTGGCACATTCTTATCACACAAACCCCCCGAGGCGAGCCTCCATCTCATCCACTTCGCTTCAATACGATGAGTAACATCCTCATCAATCTCCCCATTGCCTTGAATAAATGCATAATTTTTATAAAAAAAATTATTTATTTATAAAAATATCCTTCATATTCTTTGGAAAGATTTGGAAAAGGTTTTCAAAGGATAGTTCTATCTTTATATTTGCTTATCTATGTATTAAAAACTATGGTATTGTTAATTAATTCCATGATTTGCTACGTATAAAAATAATACTGAATATAATGTATAACTAACACATATATTAGGTATACATAAGTTGAAAATACTACACCAAACAAAGGATTAATAATATCAAAAGCTACATATATTATTTTCCCTAATATATCATACCAAACGAACCTTAGTTGTGGTCTCCGTACTAATTGGCCAAGGCAAACTTCTTTCATGATCTTATACTTGTTAAGTCTTACCTTAACAATCCTTCCTTAAACAAAAACTATTAACAACTCATTGTAAGAGCTGATAGTTCCAAAAACACTTACTCTCAGTTATTTCCAAATTTTAATTAATTATACAATTGTCAAGAGATCATGGGCACAAATAATATGGCAAGAAGAAGATGATAAATTAAACTTTCTCATCTTTACCAGGTCTGATTAAAGTTTGTTGATTTTCTATGCACGTGATTGGATTATGACTTCAAAAGCTAGTTTGCTTTAAAAGTTGCAGCAAGACTGACGGTGGAATTTTAGCAGATTCTCATGCATGCAAATTTGCTCTGTATTGTTGTTCGGTAGGTTTTTTTTGACTCTTTACGATCTTATTTTTTGTTTTATGATTCTGCTTTTTTTTTACACATAAGAGATTTATTTTTATACGTAAGAGACAGGGCCGACTCTAACGTGATGAGGGATAAGACATGTGACTTAGACCCCCAAATTTGGGAGGCCTCATTTTTTAAAAAGAATAGGTTTATAGGTATTTAAAAAAAATATTTAGTACTTTTTAATACAAAATTAGAGTTTTTAATATAAAAAAAAATAAAGCTCTTTAGATAGGTAAATAAAATAATAATTTGACATATTTAAAAATGGATAGATGAATAGTTTTCGCAACGTTTCCGTTTTACTCCTTCATCAGATAATGTATACAAAAATTCACTCTTCCTTTCTTAATATGTCCAAGTCAATCTTTTTTTTCTCCAATCTCTTTATATTTCAGAAACCCCTATATATTTTATGTCTTTCTCTTTAATATTCTTACTCACCTTCTTTCTCCAATATTTCGTTACTCACTTTCTTTCTACAAGATTTCATTAGCTCCACTGTTCAACAATACTTTTAAGCTTCCAATAATTCTATACTTCTATTGTTTTATAAAATATTATCTAATATCAACAATATCTCAAGAAAAATTAAATGAACTGGCTATATTATCAATTGAATAAAGATAATTAGAGAAAATCGATTATAAAAAAGATTATTAACAACTTTCTATTTCAAAAAATTAGAAGAATATATTTCAAATAAAACGTATGTTATAACTATCTTTTAAAAATTTAGACCCCATATTAAACTTTGTCCTTAGGCCCCGCATATCCTTGAGCCGCCCCTGGTAAGTGATCTGTCTTTTACACATAAGAGATTTAAAAAGGTTATTTTCTGAAATTTAAAATTGTAAAAGGACATGATGTACAAATAACACTGGCGCGCTCCATATCCTGCGTGATTAATTAATTACTATCATCAACAAACTTACAAAACACGAAGATATTAAGCCACATCAGAACATAATTAGAGATAAACAAACTAAGTAACTGAAATTACTAGCTGGATGGACTACCATACATACGAAAAACAAGAAAAAGGTTGCTGAGTGTAGCTAATTGTACGCATTGATCATCTACTAGTTGGCTTGATTTTCACCAAATTTTATCTTGGATTACTTGTTAAGGTGATGTAGCGTGTTTTTCTCAATAAAGTAAATCGTTTCACCTCAAACAAAATACTTTAAGATGTTGATGAAAATGATATGATGATTATACTAGTCCGTTTTTTTAATTTTTTTTTTATTATTTGACCTGGAGAAAGCGTATGACAAGGTACCTAGGGAGGTTCTCTGGAGATGTCTGGAGGCGAAAGGCGTGCCGGTTACTTACATTAGGGCAATTAAAGACATGTATGAGGGAGCTAAGACCCGGGTTAGGACGGCGGGAGGCGACTCCGAGCATTTTTCGATTGTTATGGGATTGCACCAAGGATCTGCGCTTAGCCCATTTTTATTTGCCCTGGTAATGGATGCACTGACGCACCATATTCAAGAGGAGGTGCCATGGTGTATGTTATTCGCTGACGACATAGTTCTGATTGATGAGACGCGGGGCAGCATTAACGAGAGGCTGGAGGTTTGGAGACACGCCCTTGAGTCTATAGGTTTCAAGTTTAGCAGAATTAAGACAGAATACCTAGAGTGCAAGTTTAGTGCCGAGTTGAGGGAAGTAGGCGTGGACGTGGTACTTGAATCACAGGTCATCCCCAAGAGAAGCAATTTCAAGTACCTTGGGTCGGTTATACAAGGGGATGGGGAGATGACGAAGATGTTGCACACCGTATATGGGTGGGGTGGATGAAGTGGAGGTTAGCATCTGGAGTCCTATGTGACAAGAAGGTGTCACTGAGGCTCAAAGGTAAGTTCTATAGAGCGGTGGTTAGACCAGCCATGTTGTATGGGCCAAACTCGCATATCCAGAGGAAGAAAGTAGCAGAAATGAGGATGTTGAGGTGGATGTGCGGGCACACTAGGATGTATAAGATTAGGAATGAAGATATTCGGGAGAAGGTGGGCGTGGCCCCGATGGATGACAAGATGCGGGAAGCTAGGCTCAGATAGTTCGGGCACGTGCGGAGGAGGAGTCCAAACGCCCCAGTAAGGAGATGTGAGCGGTTTGACAAGTATAAGAAGAGGTAGAGGGCGGCTCAAGAAGTATTGGGGAGAGGTGATCAGGCAGGACATGGCGAGGCTTCAGATTTTCGAGAACACGACCCTTGATAGGAAAGTGTGGAGGTCTAGCATTAGGGTTGTAGGATAGGGGGTAGCGGAGCTCTTTGCTACTCCGCACCGGGTGAGAGGCTAGTCTGATAGGGTTGTGTCCTAGAGTGGTAGTGGTTATTGTTGTGTCCACACTTACGTTTCACTTTTCATAGTATCGGGCCTTTCTTACGTGCTACTTTTATTGTTTTTCATCTATTTTCTGGTACTTTTGATTATGTTATTATTTTTATGCCTTCTGTTGTTGGTACTAATATATTGTCTTTTTCGTCTGCTTGAGCCGAGGGTTTATCGAAAACAGCCTCTCTATCCCTTGGGGTAGGGGTAATGTCTGCGTACACTCTACCCTTCCCAGACCCCACTTATAAAATTTGACTGAATTATTGTTGTTGTTGTTATAATAGTGACGTTAATGATTTCAAGATGTCTATATTAATTACTGAGCAAGGATGAACTCTATCATACTTTTTTAAAAAAATAAAGGAGAGACATTGATTTATTTTCTAATTGGAGAAAAGTTTAAACTTGTTCACTCGATAACTGAAACTATTAGAAGTATCATACACTCAACACTTGCTATTGAGCTTACAAGCCAAGAAATTTAATTTGACCATCATTGACTGGCATATTTGGCACTTCCGGGTAAGTCAAGATAGGGAAATCACAGGTTTGGCGTATCTTAAAATTTGGGTCATGATACGCTATTCGAAAAATTTATACCTAGGCCAAACGAGAAATAAATAACACAATAAAGTCAAAATGGATACAAAATATTAAAAGTCAATTAAGACCTCTACTTGCTTCTTCAATTACCAAATTGTTAATTACAGGTTCAAAATTTCATAGTCCTCTCATTTTCATATTTTTATAATCCCACTATTTAGGAATCGTCACCTTAAAAAAATGAAAAATGCTTCTTATTAAAGTACCATGTAAGTAGCAAGTATTTAACAGAAAAGGAACAAGAAACTGAATTATATAATTCGAACGCGTTATGGTGGTGTCAAATATTCGACAATATGGAATTTATTAATGTAATGGGACGTAGAGAAATAGGAAGGAACATCTCCAAATACGTAATAAAGATATGGGAATTTATAAATCCAGGTTGACAAACTGAAACTGAATGCCGAATTAGCTAACGTGAAATGAAAGATAAGTATCCTTTGTTTTCCAGATCCGTCAGCATGTGAAGTCCCATTATTGAGATGAAGCTAACAACAACAACAACAACAACAACCCAATATAATCCCACTAGTGGGGTCTGGGGAGGGTAGTGTGTACGCAGACCTTACCCCTACCCTGGGGTAGAGAGGCTGTTTCCAAATGACCCTCAGCATCCTTCCCTCCAAGAACTCCCCACTTTGCTCTGGGGTGACTCGAACTCACAACCTCTTGGTTGGAAGTGGAGGGTGCTTACCATCAGAGCAACCCACCTTGAGATGAAGCTAAGTCACTGCTATTTGTTTCTTTTGTTTAAAATTAGGCTCACCGCTTTTAACTGAACCCACGCCGTGACAGATACCTACTGTTGTCGTTCAAGCATTTACTAAGATGCTCGCCTAACTCATGCGCTAATCGCTGATCATTCGACACCTCTTTCCCCCGACAACAACAACAACAACAACAACCCAGTAAAATCCTATTAATGGGGTCTGGGGAGGGAAGTATGTACGCAGACCTTACCCCTACCCCAAATCAGTATATTTATATTCGTACAAATAAGCTTACGAAAGAAGGTAAAATGCCGGAAATTCGATTGCATGATTCATTTATTTCCTTCTGGGGCTAACCTTCTAAGCTTTTGAATTTTATTTTTACACTAGTTAATATTAGTACAACTTGTTAGAATTCCTATTTAACACGGACTACTAATTACTCCAATATATCATTTATCTATGTCTATATCTATATTTATATTTATTAAAAGCACAAAGGCCTTTAGCGAAATGTCATTCGCCTTTTTTACCCCTTTAAAAATAGAGTTCACACTAGACAAAATAGTCATTTAATTAATTTTCTAATATGTAGGATTAATTATTTAATTAGTTCCCTAATATTTATGAATAGTCATTTAATTATTTTCCTAAAATATAGTACTTTAAAATCAACTAAAATTTTAGTACTTATTAATTTTTTCCTTATTTGAACTAGAATTATTTCCTTTAAATAATATTTGAACCCCTTTCTTTCTATGTATGAACGTAGAACATCATTGTCACTTTAAATTTGTTTTAAGAAGTCAGTTAAATTTTAAATTAAGGGTTTACCAAATAACAATGATTTTCTTGCTAAGACTCTTTATGATGTATATATTTGAAGAGAAGTTAACGTAAATATAAATATAATAAAGGAACTTAAAAATGTAAATGTTAGTTATAGATACTTTGAAGTGCATTATGACATTTGTAATTCCCTCCATAGTTATTAGACCATCAAGCAAGGTTAATAAATATTTATATATTATAGAAGAATACTACTGAATATTTAGCTTATGAACACGGTTTACAGTAGTTGAAAGCAATTTAGTTNTATGATGTATATATTTGAAGAGAAGTTAACGTAAATATAAATATAATAAAGGAACGTAAAAATGTAAAAGTTAGTTATAGATACTTTGAAGTGCATTATGACATTTGTAATTCCCTCCATAGTTATTGGACCATCAAGCAAGGTTAATAAATATTTATATATTATAGAAGAATACTACTGAATATTTTAGCTTATGAACACGGTTTGTTTACAGTAGTTGAAAGCAATTTAGTTATTATTTTATTTTATTCAGAGAATTAAGTTAAAGATTAAATTTTCCTATCTTGTTTAATCCTTATTATGAGTTCAAGTTTATATTCATAATTATTTTTAAATCTATATTCTATATACTTTTATTGACAAATATAAAAATTCACATGCAACACACGTATACTAAAGCTAGTTATTTTAAAAATACGAATAATTTATGCTAAATGTTGAACGACTAAAATAACCTCTCAATATTGGTCGACTTTTATAATCTTAAATATTTGTATAATTTAAGGATATAATTGTAAATCATCCGAGACTGATTTTTCTTTCTATTTAAACTACAGATACACCAACGCTACATAGCCGACTTTGGGTCAAATTCTTTTTTTTTGGACTTTCTCCTCGTTGCATACTTCTTCTTGCTTGTTGGACAACAATATGGAAGATTTGGATTTTTGGACTCTACTCCTCACGGCCTACCTTTTTTGCTAGCCTATTCCTTTTTTGACAACAATACTTCCTTATTTAATCTTCTCCCATTTGTATAGGATTCTTACATGAATCCATGGAGAAAAAGAATAAGCCAGTTATTCTTATAAAAGATATCATTGTTCCACGTTATTCAATGTTAAAGGTATTGATGTAGAAAGAAGTAATTTTCTTGTATTATTAGTTTTTTCTATTGTTCCCGTTTTTTGGTAATTGAGTACTAATACTTTAGGGTCATGTATATGGATTAGAGAGAAAAATAATGACATCTTAACTTTTGTTATAATTATTTTTATATTGTGCTTCTTTATTTTTCATCATAGTTTTTAGTTTTGTATATCAAAATCTTTTACATTGATGTAGTATTTATATTTAAATTTTATACATTTAGAGATCAATGGTTTCTTTTTGGATGGCAATACTGCAGCAATCCTAATTCTTAGTGGACAACAAGACTAGATAGTATACTTGACAACCAGAACTTACTCCTTTCCTTTTTCTATTTGAACTATAGGTATTCACAGTTCAATCTGATTTTGACTTATTGCATGTATCCATTTTGAAAAAGGAAGAGTCAAAACACTTATATAATAGAGGTCACTTTTCCAAATTCTCCATCTTAAGCTTTGTACTGCTACTAAAAAAGTTAACAAAGTTTTTAACAAACTTCTCGACATGTATATTAGCTCTCGAATACCCATTCCGAGACGAGTCCAACCATATAAAAATTATCCAATTCCGATTTCAAATGGACCTTCAAATCTTAAATTTTTGTTTTTGGAAGATTTTATAAAAATCTGATTTTTCTTCCATAAATTCACAGATTCATGATATAAATGAGTATGCAAAATATAATCAATATAGGATAAGGAACACTCACCCCAATGTTTTTCCATGAAAATCGCCAAAACATCGCCTTACCCGAGCTCAAAAATGGAAAAGGGTTGAAAATGGGACGAATCCTATTTTTCAGAACTTAAGTTATGTTTCTGGGACTTTTACCCTTCGAGAACACGGTCAGTGCCTCGCGTTCGCGAAGCACAAATTTGTGTTGTCACATTTTACACTTTGCGAATGCGAAGGCAATAATCCTGGCCAGCCTCTTTCCCTTCGTGAACGCGACGCTTCGGTCGCGAACGCGAAGCTTTGAACCTCAAGCCTTCGCGAACGCGGTCATTCTGTCGCGAACGCGAAGCACAAAACGTACCATACCCAATTTACTCTTCGCGTTCGCGAGAGTACCTTCGCGAACGCGAAGAAGAACACACGAGAAGCCTGAAGTCTGCAGAAAACCAGATTTCCTAAGTCCGAAAATAATCCGTTAACCCCCCGAAACTAACCCGAGCCCTCGGGGCTCCAAATCAAACATGCACCCAAGTCCTAAAATATCATACGAACTTGCTCGCGCGATCAAATCGCCAAAATAACACCAAGAACTACAAATCGGACATCAAATCAAAGGAAATTTTCAAGAAAACTTTAAAACTTATATTTTTACAACCGGATGTCCGAATCACGTCAAATCAACTCCGATTCGCACCGAATTCAGCAGACAGGTCATAAATATTATAGTGGACTTATACTGGGCTCCAGAACCAAAATACAGACCCGAGGTCAATAAATCCAATATTAGTAATTTCTTAAAAGTCATTAAGCTTTTAAGCTTTTAATGTTTCATCAAAATTACATATCTCGTGCTAGGGACCTCGAAATTTAATTCCGGACATACGCCCAAGTCCCAAAATATGATACGGACCTATCGGAATTGTCAAAATACTGATCCGGGTCCGTTTGCTCAAAATGTTGACCAAAGTCAACTCAGTTGAGTTTTAAAGCTCTATTTCACATTTTAATCCATTTTCACATAAAAACTTTTCGAAAAATTATACGGACTGCGCTACGCAAGTCGATGAATGATACATGGTGCTTTTCAAGGTATTAGAACACATAATTACTTATTAAATTTAAAGATGACATTTTGGGTCATCACATTCTCCTCCTCTAAAACAAACGCTCGTCCTTTAACAGAGTTAGAAAAAGTACCTGAGCTGGAGAAAAGGTGTGGATATTTACTCCGCATGTCCGACTTGGACTCCCAGGTAGATGCCTATACCGGATGACTTCTCCATTGCACCCGAACTGAAGGATAACTCTTAGACCTCAAATGTCGGACCTGCCGGACTAGAAAAGCCACCGGCTCCTCCTCGTAAGTCAAATCTTTGTCCAATTGGATTAAGCTGAAATCTAACACATGGGACGGATCACCATGATATTTCCGGAGCATAGACACATGGAACACCGAATAAACCGCTGATAAACTAGGTGGTAATGCAAGCCTGTAGGCTACTTCACCCACTTTTTCAAGAATTTCAAAGGGTCAGATGTACCTAGGGCTCAACTTGCCCTTCTTTCCGAGCCTCATTACACCTTTCATAGGTGAAACCCGGAGCAATATTCTTTCTCCAATCATGAATGCAATATCACGAACTTTACGGTCGGCATAACTCTTTTTCCTAGACTGAGTTGTGCGAAGTCGATCCTGAATAATCTTGACCTTATCCAAGGCATTCTATACCAAATCGGTACCCAACAACCGAGCCTCTCCCCGTTCAAACCAACCAACTGGCGATCGGCATCGCCTTCCGTACAATTCCTTATATGGATCCATCTGAATGCTCGACTGGTACCTATTATTATAAGCAAACTCCGCAAGTGGCAAGAAATGATCCCAAGAACCTCCAAAGTCTATAACACAAGCGCAGAGCATATCTTCCAATATCTGAATAGTGCGCTCTGACTGTCCGTCTGTCTGTGGATAAAATGTTGTACTCAACTCCACCCGCGTGCCTATCTCACATTGTACATCCCTCCAAAAATGTGATGTAAACTGCGTACCTCGATCTGAAATAATAGACACGGGCACAGCGTGAAGGCGGACAATCTCACGAATGTAAATTTCAGCTAACCTCTCTGAAGAATAGGTAACTGCCACTGGAATAAAATGTACTGACTTGGTCAACCTGTCCACAATGACCCAAACTGCGTCAAATTTTCTCTGAGTCTCTGGGAGCCCAACAACAAAATCCATAGTGATACGTTCCCACTTTCACTCAGGAATTTCTAACTTCTGAAGCAGACCACCAGGTCTCTGATGCTCGTACTTAACTTGCTGACAATTCAGACACCGAGCTACATATGCAACTATATCCTTTTTCATTGTCCTCCACCAATAATGTTGCCACAAATGTTGATATATTTTGGCGGTACCTGGATGAATAGAATACTTGAAACTGTGTGTTTTTTCAAGAATTAATTCACGAAGCCCATCTACATTAGGCACACAAATACGACCCACATTCGCAGAACCCCATCTTCCCCCATATCAACTTGTTTGGAATCACTGTGCCGCACCGTGTCCTTAAGGATAAGTAAATGAGGATCATCATACTGCCTCTCTCTGATGCGCTCATATAAAGAAGACCGAGCGACCGGGCAAGCTAGAACCCGACTGAGTTCTGAAACATATAACCTGTTACGCGGCGCCTTCCTGAAGTTCCTTGGAAGGGCGACGTAAGGCTAAGCAACCGAT
>AWOL01S0043064.1:924-21023 GCA_000715115.1 Nicotiana otophora
CCATTGTCATCCCTACCAATGTTAATTGAAGTATTCGATTGTAAAGGAAGTTGCTGCTCATCTGCTTGCAAAGAGAGCTTCCAACCAGTCCAAGTTAAGCAAAAAAACTGTTTTTGCTGTGCCACCACTTTTTGTAATGCAACAGCTAGCTTATGATCAGGAGCAAGACCTCTTTTTGTTAAATATCTAGAAGAAAATGTTTGTAATATACTTGCTAGTTTGGGAAATTAATGTATCCTAAGCGACACACCAATGGTTTGTAATAGTTTGGAACATCTTTAGTAATAATTTAACTATCTTTAATTTTCAAAAAGAAAAAAAGTTATCCTCTAAAAATCATTGGGGGAAAAGTTGGGAAAATATATTTAAGATCTATTTCTGTTAATGCGTTAGAAGATAAGTGAATGATATTTGGCTTAAAGTAAGTATATTTATATGCATGTCGCTTCGCATTTTACTCATATTTTGTGGAAATTGTACGTGTAATGTAATGATATATGCTAATTCATGGTATTTTTATGTGTAGGAGTCACCCGGACGCAATATGGGACGAGAGTGCACGAATTGAAGCAAAAATAGAACAAACGAAGAAAACTGCCCAGGCTAGCGCCTAGGCCAGCGTGTCGCGCTGCCTGGGGTGCTACAACCAGACGCGAAATGTTTTAGTGCACAGCCCAGCACAGGGCCAGTGCGTCGCATTGCCCTGGACACTGGGTGGCGGGAACTTTTTCCACTTCATTCGGGACAAGGTTTTTCGGTCCTACACGCCCCCAACTCGTATAAAAAGAAGTTTAAACTTCTTTTTTTTTTTAGTATTTTCAACAATTCAACACTTGTGAAATTGTTTAACATTATCATGAGTGGCTAAGACCCATTAGTTCTGGGGTTGTTATTTAGCTATAAATATTGTTGTTCGAAGTTGACTTTTTCTTAATTATAATTCGCTACTACATGGTTGTTTCTTCAATTCTGTGTTTAATTTCTTGATTGTCTGGCCGGCGATCAAGCTCTATCAACTATCTGAGTTATGCTTGGGAAAGATACGTTTAGGTTAGAGAAGAATCGAAGAGGGCATGATCTTAACTCAAAGTTGGGGGCGGATTTGTGGCTAGGATAGGAATATAACTAATCAATATGCTTAATTTAATATCGTGATCTTAATGCGTTCTTAATAGATTGATTTCATAGGAATATAGGCGTTAATCTATTTTGAATAGGCGAGAAGTAATCCGGGAGAATACTACGAGAATACTTACTCGATTAATTAGCAACCAAAAGTGAATTGTATGAAAACGGAGAGTTAATTAGCTAGAATACAATAGGATTGGTGAATTGATCACAACCCTGGAATGCTTATCTCTACTGAATTCTCAACAACCATTTTCTGCTTGCTAAATTAATTAATTGTTACATTCACTGCTTAGTTATAATCACACAATTCAACTTTGATTGACTCGACTGGATAACAATTTAAGTGAAATTAGTAGGTAGTTAATACAAGTTTATGTGGGTTTGATACTCTATTCATCATTATATTACTTGTTGACCACGTATACTTGCGTGTGCTTTTGGGAGCAACAAATTTTTGGCGACGTTGCCGAGGACTTGAATATTGACTATTTTACTAGCTTTAACTTTTGTTATTTATATCGTCAAATCTAATATTTCTTATTAGTTGTTATGCTCTCAGGAACTTTATTTGAATGCGAAGGTTAAGCAGTCAAGATAGACTTCAAGGCTTTGACATCAAACCTGAGAGAACATTTCACAGAAGGTTGAGGGAAGCAAGGGACACATATAATCTTCAGGGACTTGTTCAATTACCTTTGGAGATGGCAGACGAGCAACATATGGCGATCCGGGAGGTGGTGATGCCTAGAATTGCTAATGTCACCTCTAGCATCGTGAAGCCCAGAATCATTGCGCACTTTGAGCTGAAATAGAGCATGATCCAGCTGCTACATGAAAATGGACAATTCATGGGTCTACCGCACGAGGATCCACAACAACACATTCTGAACTTCTTGGAGACCCATAATACTTATATCACTAATGGAGTCACTCCGGACTAAGTGAGGCTCACACTGTGTCCTTTCTCTCTGTTGGGTGAGGCGAAAAGATGGTTGAAGGAAGAACCGGCTAACTCAATTACATTATGGAATGATCTGGCTCAAAAACGTTTGGCACGGTTCTTCCCTTCAGGAAAAAATGCAAAGATCAGAAGTGAGATAGTCGCCTTTAAAAAGAAGGAGGGAGAGTCCATATACTTAGCTTGGGAGAGGTTTAAGGGGCTGCTTCGGGATTGTCCTCATCATAACCAAATTAATGAAGTGTTGGCTCATATCTTCATAGTGGGCTTACACCCAGAGACTAAGATCGTGGTAGATGCTGCAGCAGGTGGTCAAGTATTGGAGAAAAGCTTTGATGAGATTTATGCACTGTTGAACAAATTCTCCAAAAGTAATCCTGACTGGCGAGGAGAAACGGGCAGACACACATTCCATAAAACCGTAGGGGTCCTTGAGTTAGATGTTATTTCTGTACTATCAGTGTAGGTTGCCATATTAGCCAATTAGTTCAACAAGATGGCCATGGTTCTCAATCAGCAACAAGTTCAGCCAGTGCAACAGGTTCAAGCATTTTGTGAATTTTGGGAGAGGGTCACACGAATGATATATGCCCCGCAAATTAAGAGTATGTATGTTTTGTGGGTAATGAAAATCGGAGCCAGGAAAATCAATATGGGAACACCTACAATACAAACTGGAGGAACCACCCAAACCTTTCTTGGGGTGGGAATCAAGGTACTCAGAATCAGTACAAGCCACAAGCTCCCCAATAACAATTTTACCCACCACAAGCAGATCTGCCTGCAAATCTGATGGGTAACATTGAGGAGTTGCTCGAGAAGATTATGGATGATAATCAGAATCAAGCTACTGCTCTCCGGAATTTAGAGTGACAGATAGGGTAACTTACCAGTGCCCAGAACACCAGACCCGTGGGAGCACTGCCTAGCGGCACTGAGGTTAATCCTAAGGCTCCTATTAATATTGTGTCTCCGAGGAATGAGAGAGAACTAGTAGAAGTCCCATCGAAGAAGAGAAAGCAAGTAACCTTTAATGAAAAACATGCTACTGTAGAAGTTGAATAAGGAATTGAAGAAGAGTCAGAGAAGCCAGTTGAGGAGGTTGTGGCAAAGCAACCACAATCCATAGTTGCCAAGCCACCACCTTCGTTTCTGCAAAGATTGCAGAATTGAAGGATAATGCATCATACAAGAAGTTCCTTGTTATTTTGAAGCAGGGGAAAATTAACATTCTCTTGGTAGACATCTTTCAGGAAGTGCCCAAATATACAAAATATATTAAGGACATAGTGGAAAATAAGAGAAGGTTAGCCAAGTTCAAGACTGTGGCACTCACAAAAGAATGTAGTTCAAGAATTCAAAGCAAGCTACCTTAGAAGTTGAAGGATCCATGTAGTTTCACTATCCAAATTTCGATTGGTAAGCACACAGTCGGACGAGCCTAGTGTGATCTTGGAGCAAGCATCAATTTAATGCCACTATCTGTGTTTAAGAAATTGGGGCCAGGTGAGAAACGACCGACTACTGTTATCTTTCAATTGGCGGATCACTCCCTTGCTAGTCCAGAAAGGGTTATTGATGATGTATTAGTCCAAGTGTGTTCTTTTATATTCCCTACTGATTTCATTATCTGGGACCACAAGCCTGATCAGAAAGTCTTATTTATTTTGGGGCGTCCATTCCTAGCTATGGGATGAGATATCATTGATGTGTGTAAAGGAAAAATTACAATGAGAGTGGGGGATCGAGTGGATGTCTTCAATATTTACAAAGCACTCAAATTGCCAGTCCACTATGAAGAGTTATCCATGATTTATGTGGTGGAAAATGATGTGACCTTAGTGATGCCTTATATAAACCCCCACAGACCCCCTTGAACAAGCTTTATTGGGGGATGAAGAAGAAAGTAAAGATGAGTTGGTGGAAGAAATTGAGAAAGTACTTAACATGGCTTACAAGTATGTTCTTGGGCTTGGAAGATTTGAAAAGTTAGATCGACCAGTGACATTAGCTCCTCCTAAACCGTCTGTTGAATAAGCTCCAAAACTGGAGCTCAAGCCTCTACCAGCGCACCTCTATGCCTACTTGGGGAGTTCTGAAAGATTGACAGTGATTATTTCATCCAGCTTGACCAATTTACAAGAATAAATATTTCTAAGAGTGCTTCGTGAGCACAAAAGAGCCATTGGGTGAACAATTGCTGATATTAAGGGAAGCAATCTATTATTCTGCATGTATAAATTTTTATGGAAGATGGACACCTCCCAAGTGTTGAGCAACAAAGGAGATTGAATCCCATTATGAAGAAGGTCATGAAGTAAAAAAGTAATTAAGTGTCTTGATACATGTATCATCTTCCTATTTCTGACAGTAATTGGGTAAGTCGAGTACAATGTGTGCCTAAAAAGGGCAGGATAGCTATTGAAGAAAACGAGAAAAATGAACTAATTTCTACTCGAATCGTAACGGGGTGGAGAGTATTCATTGATTATAGAAGGCTCAACAAAGCAACCCGCAAGGAACACTTTCCACTTCCATTCATTGACCAGATGTTGGACATGTTGGCTGGACATGAGTATTACTGCTTCCTTGATGGTTACTCGGGATACAACTAGATTATCATAGCCCCGGAGGATAAAGAGAAAATGACCTTCACATTCCCTTATGGTACTTTTTGCTTTTAAGTGAATGATGTTCGGTCTTTGTAATGCACCAACAACTTTCTAAAGGTGTATGATGGCCATTTTCACCGATATGCTAGAAAACTTTGTAGAAGTCTTCATGGATGTCTTTTTAGTCTTTGGGTCATCTTATGATGATTGTTTGAAGAATTTGGAAAAGGTGTTGGCACGATGTGAAGAAATGAATTTGGTACTGAATTGGGAAAAGTATCACTTCATGGTGCAAGAGGGCATCGTTCTGGGTCATAGAGTCTTAAGGAGCAGCATTGAAGTTGATAAGGCGAAGGTGGAGGCAGTTGCAAAATTTCCTCCACCCCTTTCTGTGAAGGGTGTCCTGAGTTTCTTGGGACACGCATGTTTTTATTGACGCGTTATTAAAGATTTTTCTAAAATTGCTACTCCTTTGTACAGGTTGCTCGAAAAGGATGTGACATTTAAGTTTGATGAGGCTTGTCTGAGGCTGTTTGATGAACTTAAGAAGAATTTGGTGGCTGCACCAATTATTGTGGCACCGGATTGGTCCTTGCCATTTGAGCTTATGTGTGATGCAAATGACCATGCTATTGGGGCAGTGCTAGGCCAGAGGAAGGACAAGATGTTTTACTCCATATATGTCATGACCCAAATCGGAGGGACGCGACGGGTGCCCAGCGCCTTACTCAACCGAGTAGCCACGTAACGTATCTTTCTTATCATACCATCATGCGTAAATGGGCCAGAAAGGCAGTCATGAGATATCCAGAATAAAACATAAGGAAATAATTGAAATAGGACAACCCAACATGATATACAAACTTATACATGTGACATACGGGCCTATAAGGCCGACATGACCATTTGTAAACTCAAAACATATACCGACAAGGACTTACCAGCATCCATATACATGACATTTATCTACAAGCCTATAAGAGTACACAAACATCATAAGGGTTGGGACAGGGGCCCGCCATACCAATCAATACATGTCCAAGACATACTGACCAAATAGGCAACTCCGGAGCAAGTGGAGTGCACCAATACCTTTCGCTGAGCTGTAAACTATCTATCGGGACCTGCAGAGATGAAACACAGCATCCCCAGGCAAAAGGGATGTCAATATGAATAAAGTGCTGAGTATGTAAGGCTAGAAAGCATAAATAAGAACAATAATATTAAGAGAGATAGAGAAGATACAACCTATATCATCTGCATACCTCTGAAGGTTACTGACATGAAATGCATGATACATATATATACACAAGCTTTTAAATACATTCTCCTATGTGGGCATCATCATCATCATATCGTACTCGGCCATAATAGGCTCGTTCAAAACATACCCGGCCATCATCAGGCTCGGTAGAATCGTACCCGGCCACGTGGAGTTCGGTAAAACCTAACTGATCAGTGGTTGCACAGTAGGTTCCGTACCCGGTCGACTATAGTGTGGCTTAGTAGAGTAAAATAGATACATATATATAATGCATGCTGGACTCATGGAACCATGTTCTAAACCTTTTGGAGTGATATAGGGTCGTTGCACCTTTGATTAATGTTATGGACATCCATACCATCAATTTGGACCTCAATAGGATTCAAGGATCATACATACTTTCTTAGAATACCTTTATAAGGAAAGAACAACATGGACA
Source organism: Nicotiana otophora (assembly GCA_000715115.1). Lineage (NCBI taxonomy): Eukaryota > Viridiplantae > Streptophyta > Magnoliopsida > Solanales > Solanaceae > Nicotiana > Nicotiana otophora. Next base: position 7,329 of record AWOL01S0043064.1, read on the forward strand.
ACCTTGCTAGTAATAGATCCTTTATGAAATAGCGTATCGTTTACGTTCATTTCACTTTAGATCATGCCAAAAGAAAGAAAGAAGTGCCTTAACATACCTGTATGATCTCTTCCTTATTCCTCAACCAAGCTCAACACTTCTTCTTGAGTCTATAATAAGTGAAATGATATTGTCGTCAACATATAATGTCCTACCATCGTATTTCGCTAGTCGTATAGCTTACGGAAAATTGGGAAGAAACTCCCCTGTTTTTACTACATCCCAATGACCACTAAGGGTCATCAACAGCCCAACAACAACAACAATAACCAATAATAGCAACAACGACAATATAATCCAATATGAGCTTCTCCGATTATCTTAACAATCATATTGAGCGGCAAGCTCATTTTTACTAATAATAAAACATAAATTGAATCCAAATCTTATTCTTTAAATTGGTTCACAACCTTCATAACATCATACTTATATGTACTATATTCCTAGTTTAAAACATCCACAAAAGACTTCCAAAATAGGCCCATACGCCTAGCACCCTAACTTTTATCCTCAATCACTTGTGTTTCGTATTTTCTTCTTTAATAAACATAGTTAACACCTACAAAATCATAAAAACAGCATCCACAATATTATCAAATTATTTCTCATAATTTCCAGCCACCACAAACCATATATATAGCCAAAAAATAGTCCCATGTTCTTTCAAGTACTATCTTATGTTTTTCACTCAAACAACACAACCAACACAAGATTAACCTTAGGAACAATCAATAAGATGTTATACATACCTTGGAAAGCAGCTACAACTCGAAACCACATCTCAACTTAGCTCACAATAGCCCTTAATCACACCACAACATCATAGAAGCATTCTCTTGTAGTCTTTAATACTTTTAATGATGATTTGAGTTGATTTACCTTGATTTTGGTTCTTGGTATCTTGGGATATGTTAGAGAGGGTTTTGGAGAGCTTTTGGAAGAATTTTGGGTGAAAAATGACCCGAAATGAGGGTGAAACATCCTTTAAAAGAAGTAAGGTCGGTGGCCATCTCAAGTGTGTCCCAACAGAAGCTGCTTGCGTAGTCTTGCGAAAACGCGAATATATCTCTACTCCAATATCGTATTGACGTATAGTTTAATGCATTGGAAACTAGACATTGAGAGAAAAATGTCAATAACATTAGACCTAAACTTTCAGTAAAATAATGAACGTAACTTGCGACAACTTTTATCGACTTTTGTTTCATAACTTGCTTGGCTTCAAAACTTAACACACAAATATCACACTACTTAAATACCTCATAACATTACCTTCTTATCATCTTAAGCACCCTAGTCTCATCCCACAATTACGGGTTATAACATTCCCAACTTGCCAACTTTTGACGAAACTTATTTTCTTCGATTCGATTAGCTTCTTAACCTTCCAACCCTCGCGATACTCCTTAAAACTTGTTTTAACCCATCATTATATTTTTAAAGGTCCTTCAACTCTCTGGATCATATTGATTCACTTGAGACAAATTCTAACATGAAAGTACATGGTGTAATAATATACTATGGGAGTAAGACTCTTGATGATGCACATATGAATTACACCACCACTAAGAAGGAGTTGTTGGCAGTTGTGTGGTCGTTCGAGAAATTTTGGGCCTACTTGGTGGGAACAAAAGTCATAGTCCACATTGATCATCCGACGATTGGGTATCTATTTTTGAAAAAAGAATCCAAAGCTAGATTGAAGCATTAAGTTTTATTGTTGCATGAATTTGACGTAGAAATACGAGATTAGAAGGGCACAGAAAACCAAGTGGCCGACCACTTATTGCAGCTGGAAAATCATGAGCATGTGAAGGAAGATGGAAAAATTAAGGTGACATTCCCCAGTGAGCAACTTTTTTCCATAACACATGACCCTGCCCCGTGGTACCCGGATTATGTGAACTATCTTGTAAGTGGATTTCTCCCTCCTGAAATTCAATCTGAGGCTAGAAAGAGGTTCTTGCATGATGTGAACTTTTAATACTGGGATGAACCATTCTTGTACAGACAGTGCGCTGACCAATTGATGAGGAGATATATTCCTGAAAAAGAGGTGGAACGAGTGTTATATGACTGCCATTCCTCTCCATGTGGGGGCCATAATGGAGGTGACAGGACAACTGCAAAGGTGTTGCAGTTAGGGTTCTATTGGCCAACATAATTTAAGGATGCTCATACATTTGTTAAGAATTATGACCAGTGCCAGAGAACAGGGACAATCACGAGAAAACATGAGATACCTTTGAATAATATTCTAGAAGTGGAGATTTTTGACGTGTGGGGTATAGACTTCATGGGACCATTCCCATTGTCAAGAGGAAATAAGTACATCTTGCTAGTTGTAGACTATGTGTCCAAATGGGTGGTGGTTGTTGCATTGTCGAGCAATGATACCTAGGTGGTGGCCACTTTTGTGAAGAAAAACATATTCTCGAGGTTTGGGACTCCATGTATGTTGATTAATGATGAAGGAACACATTTATACAATCAGTTGCTGAATAACCTTCTAGCCGAATATGGGGTCCACCATAGAGTTATCACTGCGTATCATCCGCAAACAAATGGACAAGCTGAAGTGTCAAATAAGGAATAAAGCACATACTAGAGAAAACAGTGAGTGTGAACAGGAAGGATTGGGCATCAAAGTTAGATGATGCCTTATGGTCATATAGAACTGCATACAAAACGCTAATTGGAGCATATCTGTACAAGCTTGTGGATGGGAAGGCATGTAACTTCCCGGCTGGACTTAAACATAAGAAGTATTAGGCAGTCAAAAAGTTAAATAAGGACTTGGAAGCTGCGGGCAAGAAAAGACTCTTACAGTTAAATGAGTTAGATGAGGTTCAGGCTGCACGCCTATGAAAATGCTAAGCTTTATAAGGAGAAACCAAAAGATAGCATGACAGGCGTATCAAACCCTGTCTCTTTGAACAGGCCAAAAGGTACTATTGTTCAATTTCAGGCACAAGTTGTTTCTTGGGAAGTTAAAATCGTGGTGGTCAGGTCCATTTGAGGTGGTGAAAGTCACCCCATATGGTGCAATCGAGTTGCGTGCTTTAAATGGAGAAAGGCAATTTTTAGTGAATGGGCAATGGGTCAAACACTATTAGGGAGGTGTCATTGATCTCTAGAAGTCCAAAATGATACTCGCTGATGAGTAAGCAAGTCCCTACATCGTTCCGCGATGTTAAATCAGGCACTCGTTGGGAGGCAACTAAAATTTTACTGCTTTCGTAGATTTCTTTTTCTCTTTTTAGTTAGAGTATAGTAGTGTTTCTGTTTTCTTTGTAGTCATAGACATCGTAGGTCATATTGGTGTGGAATGTGTAAGTGATGTATAAAATGTTCGGGCTAAATGGGGGATTATTATTCAAAAAAATCACATGAGCCAATGTCCACACCAGCGCGTTGCGCTGCCTGGCGCACTGGAACCAGATCCAAATTGTCACCCCAGCACACAGGTAGGGCGTCACGCTAGCTTGGCACCCAAGTAAGTTTTTTTCGTTTAATTATTAAAATAACTCGTTGACCCGACCCAGAAACCTATTTTTACTCTCCTAATAACTCATACCCATTACCCAGCATCCTTTCCCAACCAAATAAAAATAACCCTAACCTTTCTTTTCCTTTTCTTTTTTCTCTCTCACCCGACCTCTCTCTTCCTCTCCCCAAAATCCCCTTAGTTCTTTTGGCTTTTAGTTATACGGTGGATGGTGGGACGTGTAAACAAACAAAATTGGGTTGTGAAATTGGTTGTGCATATGATACCCGAAGTAGTAAACTAAAATTATTGAGATGAACAAAATTGATGTCTGAGTAGACGAGTGTTCTTTTATGATATTTCGGGCTAAGTGTGGGGTGTTTGGGGTAGGTTTATATCACTTGATGCTTGTTCCCTATGATGTATGTTGTATCATATTGTTAGGATAGGTTAGTCTTAGTTTGTATTCCTTTATAGTAATTCGGGGTCGTGCTTTTCTTACCTGAAATACTACTAAGTCACATTGTTATAGTCGACTACTTGCTTTGTTAGGGTGTGACATATGGAATTTGTTTGTGTGGTATGGAGAAGTCTTGAGTACCCATTGCCTTTATTGTGCAACTCTTGTGCACTTGTCAGATACCTATTGTGACTATATTGCATAGAACCTTAGGTTCTAAGTGTGGAGTCATCTTAGACTTTCACTTTAACCATAGGCAAAGATCCTGATTAATTATCACATTCAAGTTGATGTTTTTGTAGATTGCAATGGCTCGTGATGGTGCAAACAAAAGAAAGGGTGCGGGGAAGTCCTCTACCACTGCTCCCCCTCCCAAAATGCGCAAGCAAGGCGATGGGTCATCTAGTCAAGCAAAAGGGAAGCAAGTTGCGGAGCGGTCCAGAAATGCATCCTCGGGACCATGGCCCAAGTTGAAATTAGTTCGTGAGTTTGTTATCCAATGGTATCACAACTTCGAGCCATATGGGAGATATGTCTCGGAGATAGGGATCAATGTGACCGCTTTGGACAGGAACTTCCCTCAGGTGCTAGAAAGGTTGAAGAGCTTGAAGATGCATAAATTGCTTGAGTATCCTGGACATGCGAACTTGAGCATAGTGAAGGAGTTGTATGCAAACTAGAACGAGCACAAGTGCAAGTCATGAGTCAAAGGAAAGGAGGTGCCAATGGATAGGGAGTCGTTGTGCAAGTTCTTAGGGGTTGATTGTCCAAACCCAAAGATCTTGCCAAGGTTTTGAGGAGCCCGGAATACACTGCTATTCTTCACACTCTTTGTGGAGTGGATTCAAATTCTAAGTGGAAAAGGACCAAGGTCCATGCCCACGATGAGATCCTCCGGGTGGGTTTCAACAAGACTGCCAAGGTGTAGCAGAATTTTGTGCAAGCTAGGGTGATGCCAGTAGAACACAACACGGGATGCACTTGTGCTAGGGTGTGTTTGATTTATTTTTTTGATGACTGGGAGGCCGACCAATGTTGGTGAGATCATACTGGGAGAGATGGCATGCACACGGTTTGGGCGGAAGGTAAAAATGTTTTTTTATGGTAACCTTCTGACATAGTATATGTTATCTCGTGAGGTGCCTGAGTATCCTGGGTACGATGAGGTGGTGGAATCTCCAAAGGGATTGATGGATATCACGACATTGTTGGACACCACTTCCGAGCTGAGCGCGACATCTTGGAATGAGCGTGAGGAGGACTCTAATAGGTGTATTTATGGTTCGCTAAACTTGATGATGCACCGGTTTGGAGTGACTAATGAGGAGCGGACACAACTGAACGCTGAGTACCCATTTTCTATTGCTACGAAGGAGATGTTAGGGATCGCGTTTGGCAGTCCCATTCACCCATCTGAAGATGAAAACACAAATGTTGGATCAGATGATGAGGGTGATGCTGATGCTGAGGTCAGTGGACTGATGGCTTTGATACCGCTTGTTGTGGATGATGATGAGCCCGGAGCTTTGGCCGGTGATGGTAGGCTAGAAATATGAATGTTTTGCTACTTTACACTCATTATTTGCTATACTTTAATTGTATTTGAGCTAAAATATGGACAATATATACTCATTACGTGTTTTCTATTGTGTAGGTTGTGATTCTGAGCTAAGAGACGTTTTGGAGCTAAAATAAACAAAAAAGAACTTTGAAGTCTGAGTAAAGGTTTAAAAATTAGTCGGTATCGAGTACAGGGGTCGAGAACCGAGTAAGTATGTGAAAAAACAAATAAAACGCTCAAGGCCCGTAAACAGGCCTATCACGGCGTGAAAAATGACACTATGTGGATTATCAAACTTTCATAAATTGAAGTGTCTGAATTTGGCATTTATTACCACGTGAGTGATTAGGATTAGGCTCAAAATTCCATCAGGCGACTTTCTGAAGAATCCCACGCACGCGCCGCATGGCGCGACGCGAGGCGCGAGGCGTTAGTCGCTTTTTCGCTCAGTTATCCCAGTTCGACTCAGAGAGGGTAAGTCATCCCTATATGATATAAATATACTGTAAACATATTTTTGAGGGGGGTTCGACCTAGGAGACTTTTAGAGAGCTTCCACGGCTTAAAGACACAAGATTTCATCAATTCTCATACCAACAATCGGTGCAAAACGAGAGTTTGTATTGTAAAGTTGTGTTTGATATTTTTTATGTTCTTAAACTTATTTGTGGTGACTTTCTCCATATCTATGGAGTAGTTATTCCCTAGGGTTTTGACGGATATGTTGTTTTGAGTGTTGTTTGTGGATTTAACTCTAGTTTAATTGCATGAATTCGTTTATAGAGCTTTGAATTGATTGTAAATTTATTCACCGGTTAATTTAATCGAAAGAGGAATATTTTGGTGATTAATTCTGCATTATTTTGTTTGGTTTAATTTAGTAATTATTCTAAGTAATCGAGAGAGCTTTTTGAATTATTGATTAAACCAAGTTAGGAGAATATTCGAGAGACATTTTCCTAAAGACTAGTCCATATACGTGTTCTTGCATATCTTCACAGTGCTTCATATTAATTTATTTTGTAGAGTTCATATTTAATCGAGAGAGAAATCTTGACCTTACGTTTAAACTAATCATCGAGTGAATTCGTGAGAATCATTAGAACAGTAGAAGTAAATTTAAACAGAGTTAAATCCTGAATAATTATCTTACACCTATCATGTCATAACCCTTATTTCTCATATTGTTTACAAATCATTTTAGTTCAACTCTCATTCTCTGTGATTAGGTCTAATTATTAGTAGTCTTAATTTAGTAGTAATCACTCCAACTCAAGTGTTGATCGTCCTGAATAGCAAATAACCCAGAAATTACTTGAACATTGTTTAAATCCAATCCTCGTGGAGACGATATTTTACTATACTATCTTTGACTAGCGAGCATAAATTTTGTGTTGTGTACACCCCACACTTAGACCATTACTCGTCCTCGAGAAGTACAAACTATACTTCAAATATGAACGACATTTTTAACTCCCCTAACTTGTTATGCCAAGAATATTTAAAACTGACTAAGTACCACACCATAACCTCCTAGCCGCAAGATTCGACTCACAAACACCACGTATTTTTCAAAACTTGCTCACTTACTCTAACACAGAGGCTAAAGACATTACCTTTCCTTCACAAATCATGTGCCCTCACATAAAAAATAGAGAGTAGTTCTACACACAAAACATTTCAAGAACAATTAGGAACTCAAGATTGAAGGAATTCATTCACTCTCAGAAATAAAATTTATATGCCACGGAAGATGTACCATAGGCTTGCTTGTAGTGTAATACTTTATTAATTGAGCTCATTCAGTCAAAGATCAAGTAGGACTTTAATTTGGTTGTAATGTAGACTGCGGGACGGGTAGGATACAATTTGGACAAAATGACTACACCTCCCTATGCACTTTAATACATATACATTAACAATTTAGACCCCACACTTATGTTGAACCAAACCCCAACCTTCACATCATATAAGCACCAAGCTCCCAATTTCATTAAGCACAACAAGCAAGATTTACCACTAGCAAGGAATAATTTTCTTTATAATATATACAAATACCCAAAAAAAACAAATTCTTTCTTAATTGTGATTTTCTTCTTCTTCTTTTTCCAATTCCCTACAAGTGTCTCTCACAATAGTTTTTAGGCAGAATACATCGACAGCCCCTTAAAGTTATCCACACTTTTTACTTAAACACTCCATTTTAAATATGTTCTATTTGAGCACTTTAACCAAGTATTTACTGTGTCATTTAGACACAAAAAACTGACATGGCAAGGCAAGTATTTCTCACATTTATCAAGCGCGTGAAATAGTCCGAAAAATAAAATACTCACCCTTTTCTCTATTTTTCTTTTTTCTTTCTTGTTCTTTTCTTTTCTTATCTTCCTCTCTTACCTCACCCTTCTTCGTTGGAAAATATGGAATAACCAGCAAATTTTTCTGGCAATTGGCTTCTTCAAAAATTTTAATCTCTCTCTCTCTCTCTCTCTCTCTCTATATATATATATATATATATATAACACTCAAATCTGTAAAGGAAAGGATTGGAAAAATGTCAAACCCAGGTTTTCCACCACCACCACCAATAGCCCGCCTTTCAACGCTCTTTTCAGGAATGAAGAAACTCAAACCTAATATGTTTTCTTCTTCCAAGTTGGCCGAATCCATCGCTGAAAAATAGCACAAAAGTGGCTCAAAAGATGATAGAAAATGGCTAGAAATGGCAGAAGTATTTGTTTGGGGATTGACTCGAAAATGTTTGAAGAAAATGAGTTCAGATCTAAAAGAAGAAAGAGTGGGATGATGTGAGAAAGAGGAAGAATGGTACTGCATCTATGGCTTAAAAATGGCAGAAGAAATGAGTGTGGAAGATAATGATGTGAAGCAGAACAAACATGGCTGGGAAATTGATTTTGCCGGTGAGGAGAGGCCGTTGGGGATTATGACGATGGGTGGGGTAGTTTTTCTCATTTTTATATTTATTTTTTTAAAATTTATTTTAACTTTGTTTAAGTTAAATCCACGTGTCCTTGTCTTATTCGTCACACTACATGAGCGGTACATACACCTTTTGTATTTGGTTGCCTTTAGCTTTTTGTGTCTAAATAACACAGTAAATGCTTGGTTAAAGTGCTCAAATAAAACATACTTAAGATGAAATATTTAAGTAAAAAGTGTGGATAATTTTAAGGGGTTGTCGATATATTCTGTCTTTTTTTTAACAGTGCACCTTTCTCCTTTTCTATAGTTCCACTCAAAAATCCAACCATACCTCCACTTAGCTTTTAACAAGCTCATAAATATAAGTGCTTATGAGAGGTAAAAAGTTTCAAATAAATGGTTAATTCAACGAAACGGGTCAGGCTTGTAGTGTGATTGCCAAAGAAAATAGGATTACATGCTCAAAAGGGCTAACTACGATACACAATAATTAGGTGGGTAAAAGGCATATATCTGGATCAACAAAGAAATACCTATATTACTTCCTAGACTGAACAAGACTTCGCTTTGCAAACACACGGGTGAAGTTATAGACATCAACCGACATGCACAGAATATCAACAATAACCTCACACACACATTGGTACATAACTCACTTAGGATCTGATCTATTCCGACTCTTTAGGAAAAGCAGTTAAGCAGAGCCAAAATCAAACAATTTAAGGCACTATAATACATGAGTCAAGAACTGAGCCTATGCGTCACAACTAAGGCACTCACCGCTCTTAAGGCACAACAAAGTTAAGAACAGTTATCTCGAATTAACACTAAGACACAAGATGTAACGACCTGCCTGGTAGTTTTGAGCTCTAGTGCGTTGTTCGGCAGTTTGCGACCTTGAGTAGCTTCACCTCAGATATTATTACTTATACGTGTGGTCAGAATCGAATCTTGGGAAGTTCGAAGTTGATTTGGAAAGGAAAATTTAATTTCGGAAGATTTAAAATGGAAGAATTAGCTAAGATTTGACTTTTGAGTGAACGACCTCGAAATAGGGATTCGAAGGTTCCAATAGGTTCGTATGATGATTTCGGACTTGGGCGTATGTCGGGTTGAGTATCGTATCACCCTGGTGCATTTCAGCGCTTATTATGTGAGGTTGGTATTTTAAAAGTTTAAGAAATTCTTAAGTTTGATTTAAAGTGGATTTTAATGTTATTGATGTCTGTTTCGGATTTTGAGCCTTGAAATAGCTTTGTTATGTCATTTATGACTTGTGTGTAAAATTTGAGGTCAATCGAACTTGATTTGATAGGTTTCGGCATTAAATGTAGAAGTTTGAAGTTCTAAAGTTCATTAAGCTTGAATTGTGGTATGATTCATAGTTTTAGCATTGTTTGATATGATTTGAAGGCTCGACTACGTTTGTATTATATTTTGGTACGTGTTGGTATATCTGGTTAAGGTCCCCGGGTGCCTCGGGTGAATTCCGGATAGTTAACGGATTGATTTTTGGACTTAAGAAATGCTGAAGCGGGGCAGCAGCTAGTGTGATCGCTTCTGCAATGTGTTAGTCGTAGAAGCGAGGTCAAGCTCGAAGAAGCGGAATGGTTTGGGCAAGGCAGTGGTCGCAGGTGCGAAGAAATTCCCGCACCTGCGGAATCGCAGAAGAGAGAATGAAGACGCAGAAGCGGCTGGTCCGCATATGCACGTTGGCCATCGTAGAAGCGCCTGCATAGAAGCGACAATGCTTTCGTAGATGCGAGGTCTCATCTGGGTAGTGTACTCCGCAGATGCACATTTTGGCTCGCAAAAGAGAGGCCGCAGATGCGCAAATATGTCCGTAGAAACGGAAACTGGGCAGAACATAAGGGGATCGAACTTGGTCATTTAGTCATTTTCATTTGGGATTTTTGGAGCTTGGTTCTTGGGCGATTTTGAGGAGTTTTCATCATGTAACACAAGGTAAGTAATTTTTCACTTGTTATGAGCTTAATGTAAGGTTTATATGTGGATTTAAGTAGGAAAATTTAGGAAAATTGTGAGATTTTGGTAGAAGACCTAGAATTTATAATTTTTTATTTTGACCATGATTTTGGACATGGAATTAAGAATAAATCATATATTTGAGTTCTGGTGTTATGGGTAACGTTTATCTTCGAAAAATTAAAATTCGGGTACGTGGGCCCGAGGGTTAGCTTTATCAACGTTTCGAACGGAGTTGGAAATTGTTTAAATTGATTAATTATGGGTATTAGAAAATTTTGATTGGGTTGCACATTGTTTGAATAGTTTTGGATCGACGCGCTTTGGTTTGAGGTGTTAGAGAGGCTTTGGAGTTATGGAACTTCTGAGCGAGGTAAGTCTCTTGTCTAACCTTGTGAGGGGGAAACTACCCCTAGGTGATATTTATTATTATGTGCAACTAGTTGTGGGTGCTACGTACGCACGATATGACGAGAGTCCGTACGTAGCTACAACATGTTATGTCCGGGTAGATTTAAGATCTTATCATGTAATATTTAAATTATTTGAACCCATTCTGTTGGCTTAATTAATTGAAGTTATAATTGAAATTGATTTATAAGTAAATATATGTACACTACGCTAAGATGCGGGCGACTTATTTGAGAAATGGTAAAGATTAAATTCATTTTTGTGCTCATGTGCTGTATTGTAAACACGTGCCTCATAATTTGATAACTTCCTTCCTTTTCTTGTGGAGCGGGCTGAACGCCTCGGTAATATATAGATGCATCTATGGATCGTGCCGTATGTCCCTCGGCAGTGTATACGTTATTCTAGATCGGGCCGAACGAACTCGGCACAATCGTACGTTATATCGCTATTAGTTCGATTATTCACGAGATAAACCTCCCACTAATGCCCGATATTTTATGGTATTCCTTATTTATTTGATAATGACACTTGACATTTTTCTAAGCTGTTAGGGTAGAATACAAGGTTTAGAAATTTATTCTTTAAAAGAAGAAAATGGAAGATTATGTAACTTACAGATTTACCCCATCATTGTCGTATGCTTCACATCTGCTCATGTCTTATTATATTGTTTTACTAGACCTTTAGTAAGTGTCGATGTCGACCCATCGTCACTACTTCTCCGGGGTTAGGCTAGATGCTTACTGGGTACGCGTTGATTTATGTACTCATGCTGCACTTCTGCACTAAATGTGCAGGATCTGACAGGTTTTCTTGATGATCTCCTTGGTGCGTAGGCGCACCTGTTGAGGAGACTTTATGTGAGCTGCACTCTAGGCTACGCATCGCAGTCCACCGAGTCTCCATTGTACTAATTAATTTATTATGTCTTATTACATTCGGGACAACTGTTGTATTATTATTGTACTCCTAAGAAAAATATTCATGCACTTGTGATATCGGGTTTTGGGGATTCCTTCAGGTNCATCGGGTTTTGGAGATTCCTTCAGGTTGTTCATCATTTGTGGTTCATGTAAACATATTCAATACTCTGTAAATTCTATTTTATACTGTTCAATTAAGGAAAATTATGATTTTAAAATACTAAAATGAGTAATTAAATTGATAAATCATTGTTGGCTTGCCTGACGGCGGCGTTAGGTGCCATCATGACCTATAGTGTATTTTGGGTCGTGATAGCTTGTATCAGAGCCTTAGGTTCACGTAGGTATCACGAGTCATGAGCAAGCTTAGTAGAGTCTTGCATATCGGTACGGAGACGTCTGTACTTATCTTTGAGAGACTACAGGGCTGTTAGGAGCACTTCCCTTCTTGATTCCTCATCGTACGGTTGGTTTTATTGAGGCTTGTGCCTTTATCTCCTTCCTACTCAATCTTATGCGACGTGAAGCGTTTGTTATCAGTTGGGCATTGACGAGTTGTAGTGGTACTACAGACGTGGTGCAGGATGTTTTCCCTACGTGTTCGGGCAAGCTATTATCATCGCCTTGCGGAAGGATGTTCTGTCATTTCAACTCAGTAGTTGTATCTCTGATAGGTTGAGGCTATGCACAGATTTGTATGATGTTCATGCGACATTGTCGCACAGTATCGATGTAATGATGGGGTGCTCGTTTATGTGATGAGGCGGTGAATGACTTGAAGAGAGGATTTCTCAGTGCATGATTTAGGGGGTTCAATATTTAATTCCAGCAAAGGAAATGCAATCGGACGATGGACATTCAGGTTTTGGTTGATGGAGTAATGAGACTTGGTATTTTCAAGCATGGTGGACGAGCATGGGCTCAGGAGAGTTTACTAATTACATGGCAGTTGTTTCCAGTGCAGCGTCGTTGGAAGATGTCTGTAAGGAATTTCCATAGGTGGGTTATTGTCACGACCCAAACCGATAGGCCGCGACGGGCACCCGGTACCTTACTCAACCGAGTACCAACATAACATATCTTTTCGTATCATGCTATCATAGGTAAATGAGACGGAAAGGCTGCCGTGGAATAACTAGAATGAAACATGTAATACCAACTTATACATAAGACATACGGTCCTATAAGACAAAAATGACCACTCGTACACTGAACATAGGCCGACAAGGCCATACAATCTTTTACGTACATGACATATGTATACAAGACTCTAAGAGTATATAAGTACCATAAAGGTCAGGACAAGGCCCCACCATACTAATCAATACACGTCCAAATCATACTGACCAAGTAAGCAACTCTAGAGCAAATAGAGCGCACCAACATCTTCCGTTGAGCTGATAGCCTACTTGGAGGACTCTCGACCTGTCTATCGGGACATGCGGGCATGAAACACAGCGTCTCCAGGCAAAAGGGACGTCGGTACATATAATGTACCAAGTATGTAAGGAATAAAAATCAGTAAATAATAGACATGGGAGAAACATAGAGTAAAAGACTCAACATGTATGTCTGAATAGCTCTGTGAATCATTTCATATTTAATGTCATGCATATGCATATAAATGCCATACCATGCATAGGTATATGCGTTCATAACATCATCAAGCCTCTGAGGGCATCCCATCATATCATCTGGGCCACTGTGGGCAAACCATCAACGTATACCAACTGATCAGGTGGTGGTGCGTATATAATGCCATAACCTTTTTCCATATCCCATATACATATAATATACATATATATGCGTATATAATTCCATCTGATCATGGGTCAATATAAATGAATGCAATGCATGAGAAGTATGTCAATAAAATCTCTCG
>AWOL01S0043064.1:26335-45500 GCA_000715115.1 Nicotiana otophora
TGGAAGATGCATTGTGTATTGATTGGCGGATTGTGATTTGCCTTGCAAAATTAGTATGGTTGGTAGTATAGATGTGCGGACTTTGCTACCTGAGCGGAAGGTCGTGAGAGCGTACCCCGCGGGGAGATTTGTATAAGTGTGGCATGTTAGTCACTTGATTGTTAAAGATTAAGACCAAGTATGGAGCTTATGGTAACATCGCAAATGCGAGAGCTTATGCCTGAGAGGCACCCTATTCCTTGGGTTGTGGCCGTGTGAGTTTGTTTCGGATTTGACGGTTGTTCTTATGTGTCATGAATAGTACCATTATGGATCTTTGGAAAGTTATTGGCTCAGTATGGTATGATCAGAATCGGTGTGATATCTTTTGGTGGGACTAATGTGAGTGTGTGCTCCACGTTAGGTCAGATATGTTCGTTCATCATAGCATTGCTTACGGAGGAGTCGTCGAGCGGGGGGGATGTTATTCCCGTCGTCAACTATTCTACGTAAATCTCTATTGTGCCACGTGGGTTGTGAGACGGCTTGATTATTCGCACATGTGTTGAGGTCTCGTGTAGCTTGTGGTGTTATATGAGCAGGATGGCTCTTGAGATGTAGGTCATTTATTGCACCTTAGTTGTGCTTGGGGTTCATAACGTATGGCGCTATCCGTCTCCCTATGATTTGGTATTATGCACTTGGCGTGCTTGTGGTCGATATTCGGGCATTTCATAAGTATAAGCGTTACGGCTTGATATGTGTGTTTTCTTCTTGATTTTTATGTATGGATCAGGTTGCACGCCGCAACAGTGTCATGTCGGATCGGGTTGCACGCCGTAACAACGATAGGTTGAGCATAGCTCCTTACACATATTTTGTGTTCCTTGTTTTCATCCCTGAAGTAGGTTCAACATCTATTCGGCCGATTCATTCATTACACGGGCTGGGTAGTCCTTCTCCAGAGTTTGTTTTCCTTATGTATCGCATTTGAGTTGTAGTTTGTTGGCGCGTTGTGGGCATCATATAGGATTTTTGGCAGTGCCTGAGACGGCTTATTGCCTGAGCAGCTTGTATTGGGGGAGATGAGATTATTGGACCTGAAATTAGTGCAATCAGATTTATATAAGGTACATTAAAGAGAAAATATCTTTATTTAGTTCAGAATGAGGTAATGGTTCTTATCAGGAGAAGAGACTCCATAAATTATTGATCTGGCAGGTGGTTATGAATATTTACATGTCTCTTTCGTCGTGGCAGTATTGCGAGAGTTGGAACAAGATTTATATGCGTCATAAGATGTATTACGGGCAATGGATTTGTGAAATTACAGCTATTGTGGTCGGAGGATGTTATTGTGGGCAACCGACTTATGTGGTGCATGGTGCGATTTCAGCATAGATGCATGATCATGTTTTGGTACAGTGTGTGGTGATTGGTACGGTGTCTGTGTGTTAGGATCAAGCCTTGTAAAGAAATTTGGAAGTTGGAACTTGGTTCTAAAGCTTGTTAGCTAAGGTTATAGGGAGGATTTTCAGTCTGGCCTGAGCTAATGTGTTCAACTGGAATGTGGTGGCACGGGTAGGTGCTCGAGGTGTTAAACAGTGATTTGGAGAACTCGCGAGCAATCCTTAGCACGTTCGAGGACAAATGTATATTTAAGTGGAGGAGAATGTAACGACACGACCGGTCGTTTTGAGCTCTAGCATGTTGTTCGGCGGTTTGAGGCCTTGAGTAGCTTCACCTTAGGTATTATCACTTGTACGTATGGTCGGAATCGAATCTTGGGAAATTTGGAGTTGATTTGCAAAGAAAATTCAAATTTCTGAAGCTTTAAGTTGGAAGAATTGGCTAAGATTTGACTTTTGAGTAAACGACCTCAGAATCGGGATTCAAAGGTTCCAATAGGTTCGTATGATGATTTCGGACTTTAGCATATGTTTGGGTTAAGTATCGGATCACCCGGGTGTATTTCAGCACCTATTATGGGAGGTTGGTATTTTAAAGGTTTAGGAAATTCTTAAGTTTGACTTGAAGTATATTTTAATGTTATCGATTTTCGTTTGGGGTTGCGAGCCTTGGAATAGCTTTGTTATGTCATTTATGACTTGTATGCAAAATTTGAGGTCAATCGGACTTGATTTGATAGGTTTCGGCGTCGAAGGTAGAAGTTTGACGTTCTAAAGTTTATTAAGATTGAATTGGGGTGCGATTCGTAGTTTTAGGGTTGTTTGATGTGATTTGAGAGCTCGACTAAGTTCCTATTGTAGTTTGGGACGTGTTGGTATATTTGGTTAAGGTCCTGAGTGCCTCGGGTGAATTCCAGATGGTTAATATATTTAGTTTGATGTGATTTGAAGACTTGACTAAGAAACTCATGTGATCGCTTCTACGATGTATTGGTCGCAGAAGCGACAACGCAAAAGAGAGGTCGAGCTCGCAAAAGCAGAATGGAAAGGGCAAGGCAGTGGTCGCAGGTGCGATGAAATTCCCGCACCTGCGGAATCGCAAAAGCGAGAATGAAGACGCAGAAGCGGCTGGTCCGCATATGCGCATTAGCCATCGCAGAAGCGCCTGCGCAGAAGAGACAATGCTTCCGCAGATGCAAGGTCTCAGCTGGGCTGTGTACTCCGCAGATGCGCATTTTGGCTCACAAAAGAGGGGCCGCAGATGCGCAAATATGTCCGCAGAAGCAAAAACTGGGCAAAACATAAAGGGATCAAACTTGGTCATTTCGTCATTTCCATTTGGGATTTTTGGAGCTCGATTCTTGGACGAATTTGAGAAGTTTTCATCATGTAACACAAGGTAAGTAATTTCTCACTTGTCGTGAGCTTAATGTAAGGTTTATATGTGGATTTAAGTAGAAAAATTTAGGAAACTTATGAGATTTTGGTAGAAGACCTAGAATTTATAATTTTTTATTTTGACCACGATTTTGGACATGGAATTAAGAATAAATCATATATTTGAGTTTTGGTGTCATGGGTAACGTTTATCTTCGGAAATATTCGAAATACGGGTACGTGGGCCCGAGGGTTAGCTTTATCAACTTTTTGAGCAGAGTTAAAAATTGTTTAAATTGATTAATTATGAGTATTAGAATATATTTTGATTGGGTTGCACATTGTTTGAATAGTTTTGGATCGACGGGCTTTGGTTTGAGGTATTAGAGAGGCTTTGGAGCCGGTTATGGAACTTCTGTGTGAGGTAAGTCTCATGTCTAACCTTGTGAGGGGGAAACTACCCCTAGGTGATATTTATTATTATATGCAACTAGGTATGCGGGCTACGTACGCACGAGGTGACGAGAATCCGTACGTAGCTACAACATGTTATGTTCGGGTAGACTTAGGATATTATCATGTAATATTTGAATTATTTTAACCCATTCTGCTGGCTTAATTAATTGAAGTTATAATTGAAATTGATTTAGAAGTAAATATATGTACACTAGGCTAAGCCTTAACCAATTGAGCTATGGGCGAGTTATTTGAGAAATGGTAAAGATTAAATTCATTTTTGTGCTCATATTCTGTATTGTAAACATGTGCCTCGTAATTCGGTAACTTTCTTCCTTTTCTTGTGGAGCGGGCCGAATGCCTCGGCAGTATATAGATGCATCTATGGATCGTGTCGTACGTCCATCGGCAGTGTACACGTTATTATGGATTGGGCCGAATGACCTCGGCTGAATCATGCGTTATATCGCTATTAGTCCAATTATTCACGAGATAAACCTCCCACTGATGCCCGATATTTTATGGTATTCCTTATTTATTTGATAATGACACTTGACTTTTTTCTGAGCTGTTAGGGTAGAATACAAGGTTTAGAAATTTATGCTTTAAAAGAAGAAAATGGAAGTTTATGTAACTTACAGATTTACCCCATCATTGTCGTATGCTTCACATCTGCTAATTTCTTATTATATTGTTTGCTAGACCTTTAGTAAGTGTCGATGTCGACCCCTCGTTACTACTTCTACGGGGTTAGGCTAGATACTTACTGGGTACGCGTTGATTTACATACTCATGCTGCACTTCTGCACTAAATGTGCAGGATTTGACAGGTTTACTTGATGATCTCCTTGGCGCATAGGCGCACCTGTTGAGGAGACTTTATCTGAGCTACACTCCAGGCTATGCATCGCAGTCCCCCGAGTTTCCATTGTGCTAATTATTTTATTATGTCTTATTATATTCGGGACAACTGTTGTATTATTATTGTACTCCTTAGAAAAATACTCATGCACTTGTGACACCGGATTTTGGGGGTTCCTTCAGGTTGTTCATGATTTGTGGTTCGTGTAAACATATTCACTACTTTGTAAATTCTATTTTATACTGTTCAATTAAGGAAGATTATGATTTCAAATTACTAAAATGAGTAATTAAATTGGTAAATCATCGTTAGCTTGCCCGACAATGGTGTTAGGCGTCATCACGACCTATAGTGGATTTTGGGTCGTGACACAAGATCTCTTAATTCCTACCAAAAGAAGAAAAACAAAACTAACTACACCCGGTTAAAGTAAAAACCCTTGAAAAAGAACCGTGTCACAAAGAAAAACCAAGGGGGAATTGTTACACTACCTAAGATAGTAAAATAAAAATGAAAGGTATTTTTTTTTCCTTCTTCGACTTTAATCCCTCAAGAAGACGGTCGAGGAAATCCATCGTCGGGAAAAGTGAATTAATTTTTTCTTTCTAAAAATACTAACTAAAAACACACATAGATAAAAAGAAGAAAAACAAACACACATATACATATTTACATCCCTCACCCCACACTTTAAATTGTGGTATGTCCCCATGACACACAAGTAAATAGCAAAAGGTAAAGGAAACTCCCCTGAATTTTTTTCGTTTTCGAGAACTTATGAACTCAACTCCTAATTCTGAATTTATCCCTCGTTTTCCCTCTTTGGGATTCTTTATAGATCTCATTAGGCCAAAGTCCTCTAAGGATATTTGCAAGCTCCACTCTTTTCTTTCTTTCTTGGTCTCATTTCGAGCGGTGAAGTGCTATTGTAGGATTAGCCTCAACTTGTTTCTGCATTCTTTTACAGGATTAATCCATGCATATTCCTTTAAACCCCCAAAATAAAATCCATACGATCAAGTTTAGAATAAGAAAACAAAGAAGAAAGGTCATGTGAATATTCTTGTGGTATGTCCAAGACCATTTATTTCTCATTTTCTTCTACTAACGGTTGTAAATGTGGAAAGGTGGATGGGAGTTTGAACTCTTCCTCCATTACTTCACAGTCAACCAAAAACTTATTTTTCAATCATCTCAGTTGAATCATAATCCTCTTGCAAAGTGGAAAGCTCTCTTTGTAGATGCTCATTCTCTTGGGTAGACTCATTATCACAGGGTATCCCCTCCATATATTCACTATCACAATGCAATGAGCTTTCTGAATATATACTTACTATTTGACTCACTTGTGTTGTTAGATTTTTAATGGCTTCATCATTTTGTATAAATCTTTCTTCAACACTATTCATGAACTTACACATAAGCTCTTCTAAACTACCATTCTCCTCTTGAGGTGGTTGTTTCACTTCACTTTCATTCCAGTCATAATAAGGATATTCATTCCATTCACAGTTAAGATTATGCCCATATGAAACCTCATACCTGTACGGAGCAGAAACAGAGTGAAACTCTTCAAAAGATGAACCATAAGAGGAATACTTACCTGCTTGACAGTCAACCCATAGATGATTTCCACTATATTTAAAACAAGTAGCAGGCTTATGATGATGTTCAGTTGCTAACTCTGCAACCATTTTCTTAGGCTGGTTGCATTCTATCTTCGCAGCAACTAGAGTTCAATTTAAAGAATATTTTCTTCAAGTTTTCTTTCTAGCAATTGTAAGGTACTACAAAAGAAATATTAAAGACACGTTAACTAAAAACAAGCAATTAAAGAATAATAAAAAAAACAAACTAACTCCCGAATTAGCACCAAAAATTATTTTAAACACTATTAATAAGAAGTGGGCGGTCTGATGATGATGGTTCAGTGTATGACCCGGATGGGTCAGATTAGTAGGGATTTTTTCTTCCGACCTTACCTTTGTTTTGATATCTTATATGTATCAAGGACTATGCATGACATAAGTGTGGGGTGGGAGAATAACTTTATGTGTAGTGTAATTGTATAAACTTTGTCATTTTTTATATAACTTGTAGTTTTGTAGTAATTTAGTGAAGAGTAGTAGACAAATTTTAAAAAAAACGAAAAAGAAAAAAAAATCAGAAAAGCCCGGACCTTTTTCGATGATAGATGTCTTGGACAAATTTCTTGATGGATTAAGGTCCAATTAAAAATACCAAAAAGATTTTCTTTTATTTTTATTAGGATAGTTAGGTAGTAATTCCCTTGATTTTTCTTTAGGCGCCGGTTCTTTTTCAAGGGCGTTGCTTGAACCGAGTATTTTGATTTTATCTTTTTAGGAGTAGAATAGAAAGGAAACTGAGTTGCTATAAATACTTGTTGACATATTTGGTGCTGGTATTTTAGGTTATGGCATGCGCTCTGTCTTCCTGTTGTCTTTGATTTGAAATGCAATGCCTAAGTGAAAATTAATAGCCTGTTCTGTGACACGTTTTCTCAGTTACTTGATTTGTATGTCATCTAGTACATTATTGCTTAAAATTCTTAACTATGTGTGTTTGCTTGACTTGAGAGTTTAACAGACCTGTCTTGATTTAGTCGTGTGCAATGTGTGTGTGAGGAGTTGCTGAAATTCTGTGATATCCTATGTGTGTGTGAGGAGTTTCCACGTGTGTTAATTGAAGTAAAAAATCATTAAGTTGTGCTAGTCTAGGAGATGACGTAGGCATTTCTTTGCTTGATCATGGATGTACTGTCTTTTACAAATAAAATCTTTCTGTTGTTAGCCCATTTGAGCATGTAGACCTTTTTCTTGGCATCCACATTACAAGTTGTGTCCCTATTTTTGTTCTTAACTTAAGCTTGTTGAAACTTTACCTCTAAAGGCACTTAGTCGCTAAAAGAAGTAAGGTGAGATATTGAGAAGTAATTTAAGTAATTTTGAGTGGAATCATGGAAGGGCCCACACGGTGCACGAAAGTTGTGAAAAGCCACTAGTCAATGAACCTTAATATAGGGAGTATTTGTAGGAAAAAAGAAAAACAAATTAAAGAAAAAATACAAGGAAAGAAATACAAATAATGTTGATATTCAAAAAGGGAAAAGCACACCTCCTAAGCGTCTTAATCAATTCTAGTGGGGATATAGAAGTTGCTTAATTGAAAAAAGGGCTATGTTGTGTATGGTTTGTGGCAAGGTGTTGTTGAGAAGAATATGTCCTTGAAAGTTGAGTATAGTGTATTAAAGTTCTTAATAGGGTTAGTCACTAATATCCAAACTGATCCTACCTATCCCTTAGCCTACATTGCAACTCAAAAAGACCTAATTAATCCTAGACTTGACTATCTTAGATTAGTAAAGATATACACTACGGGCAAGCCAATGGTACGGCCATGGGATGCACATGAACTATTTTGCAAGAGTGAGTGAATTTTGTTCAATTGTGTGATGTCCTTAATTTATGTTCAAAGTTATACTTGAATATGCAGACTATTTTTATATTCACTCTCTTGTTTGTTGGTGAGGACACATGGTCTCATGACAGACTAGTAATATTGTTAACCTCTCTTGTTGGGTGAGTGCGTGAGTTGTGGATGCTTAGCGGTAACAAGTCGACTTTTGAGGCAAGGGGGTTATGGGTAGGTTGTTTGAATTAGTTGAATTGAAACACATATACTTTGGCATGTGAAGAATGGGAAGAATATGAATTTCGTATGCTTATGCTTAATTGCCGGTATCAACCATAGTCAAGGGTAGAGTGTATGATTGAAATGGAATTGCTCCTCCATAGTTTATGTGCAAGTTATTGGGGTGTAGTTAAGAGATACATTGCTCGAGGTGGAGCAAGAGTCTAAGTGTGGGGTGTTGATATTTGGCTTAAAGTATGTGCATTTATATGCATGTTGCCTTGCATTTTACTAATATTTTATGGAAATTATATGTGTAATAAAAAGATTTATGCAAATTAATGGTATTTTTATGTGTAGGAGTCACCCGGATGCAATGTGGGACGAAAGTGCACGAATTGAGGCAAAA
Source organism: Nicotiana otophora (assembly GCA_000715115.1). Lineage (NCBI taxonomy): Eukaryota > Viridiplantae > Streptophyta > Magnoliopsida > Solanales > Solanaceae > Nicotiana > Nicotiana otophora. The sequence continues at coordinate 34,479 of AWOL01S0043064.1, forward strand.
ATAAAACAAAAGAAGAAAACAACCCAGGCTAGCGCCCAAGCCAGCGCGTCACGCTGTCCGGGGCGCTACAACCAGACGCGAATATTTTTTGGTGCACATCCCAGCGCAGGGCCAGAGCGTCGCACTGCCATGGACACACCACTTTGAGAGAACAATACAAGAATAGAACACTCGGGAGCAAGGATTCTCAATTTTTCTTCATCTTTTGTAGTATTTTTAACAATTCAACACTCGTGAAATTGTTTAACATTATCACGAGTGGCTAAGACACATTAGTTCTGGGGTTGTAATTTAGCCATGAATATTATTGTTTGGAGTTGACTTTTTCTTAATTATAATTTGCTACTACATGGTTGTTTCTTTAATTCTGTATTTAATTGTTTGATTGTCTGGCAAACGGTCAAGTTCTATCAAACTATTTGAATTATGCTTGGGAAATCTATATTTAGATTAGAGAAGAGTTGAAGAGGGATTGATCTTAACTCTAAGTGAAGGACGAATTTGTGGCTAGGATAGAACAATACCTAATCACCATGCTTAATTTAATATCGTGATCTTAATGCAGTCTTTGTAACGACCTGACCGGTCGTTTTGAGCTCTAGTGTGTTGTTCGGTGGTTTAAGGCCTTGGATAGCTTCACTTCGGGTATTAAGACTTGTACGTGTGGTCGGAATTGAACTTAGGGAAGTTCGGAGTTGATTTGAAAAGAAAATTCTAATTTCGGAAGCTTTAAGTTGGAAGAATTGGCTAAGGTTCGACTTTTTGAGTAAACGGCCTTGAAATCAGAATTTGAAGGTTCCAATATATTCGTATGATAATTTCGGACTTGGACGTATGTTCGGGCTGAGTATCGGATCACCCGGGAGCATTTCGGCGTTTATTATGGAAAGTTAACATTTTAAAAGTTTAAGAATTTCATAAGTTTGGTTTGAAGTGGATTTTTATGATATCGATTTCTGTTTGGGGTTCCGAGCCTTGGAGTAGCTTCGTTATGTCAATTATGACTTGTGTGCAAAATTTGAGGTCAATCAGACTTGATTTGATAGGCTTTGATGTAGAATGTAGAAGTTTGAAGTTCTAAAGTTCATTAAGCTTGAATTGAGGTATGATCCGTGGTTTTAGCGTTATTTGATATAATTTGAAGGCTCGACTAAGTTTGTATTGTATTTTGGGACGTGTTGGTATATTTGGTTAAGGTCCCGAGGGCCTCAGGTGAATTCCGGATGGTTAACGGATTGATTTTTGGACTTGAGAAATGCTGGAGCTGGGCAGCAGTTGGTGTGATCACTTATGCGGTGTCTTGGTCTCATAAGTGACATCGCAGAAGCGAGGTCGAGCTCGTAGAAGCGAAATGGTAAGATCCAAGGTAGTGGTCGCAAGTGCGAAGAAATTTCCGCACCTGCGGAATCGCAGAAGCGAGAATGAAGATGCAGAAGCGGCTGGTCCGTAGATGCACGATTGGCCATCGCAGAAGTGCCTGCACAGAAACAAAAATGCTTCCGCAGTTGCGAGGTCTCAGTTGGACAGTGTACTCTGCAGAAGCGCATTTTGGCTCGCAAAAGCGAGGCCGCAGATGCGCAAATATGTTCGCAGAAACAGAAACTGGGCAGAACATAAGGGGATCGAACTTGGTCATTTCGTCATTTTCATTTGGGATTTTTGGAGCTCAGTTCTTGGGCGATTTTGAGGAGTTTTCGTCATGTAACACAAGGTAAGTAATTTCACTTTTGTAGTGAGGTTAATGTAAGGTTTATATGTGGATTTAAGGAGGAAAATTTAGGAAACATTTGAGATTTTGGTAGAAAACCTAGAATTTGATATTTTTAGATTTTGACCATGAAATTGAGATTAAATTATATATTTGAGTTCGTGGTGTTATGGCTAAGGTTTATCTTCAAATATTTTCGAAATTCGGGCACGTGGGCCCAAGGGTTGACTTTATCAACTTTTCGAGCAGAGTTGGGAATTGTTTAAATTGATTAATTATGCGTATTAGAATGTATTGTGATTGGTTTGCACATTGTTTGAACAATTTTGGATCGACAGGCTTTGGTTTGAGGTGTTAGAGAGGCCTTGGAGTCGGTTATGGAATTTCGGAGCGGGGTAAGTCTCCTGTCTAACCTTGCGAGGGGGAAACTACCCCTAGGTGATATTTCTTATTGTGTGCCACTAGTTGTGGGTACTACGTACGTACGAGGTGACGAGAGTCCGTACGTAGCTAAAGCATATTTATGTCCGGGTAGACTTAGGATCTTATTTTGAAATATTTAAATTATTTGAACTCATGTTGCTGGCTTAATTAATTGAACTTATAATGAAATTGATTTAGAAATAAATATATGTATACTAGGCCAAGCCTTAACACTTTGAGTTGTGGGCGAGTTATTTGAGAAATGGTAATGATTATATTCATTTTGTACTCATGTACGGTATTGTAAACACGTGTCTCGTAATTCGGTAACTTCCTTCTTTTTTCTTGTGGAGCGGGCCGAACACTTCGGCAGTATATAGATGTATCTATGGTTCGTGCAGCACGACCCTCGGCAGTGTACACATTATTCTGGATCGGGACGAACGACCTCGGCAGAATCGTGCGTTATATCACTAGTAGCCCGAGCATTCACGAGCTAATCTTTCCCCTGATGCCCGACACTTTATGGTATTTCTTATTTATTTGATATTGACACTTGACATTTTCGGGGATATTAAGGTAGAATACAAGATTGAGAAATTTATGCTTTAAAGAAAATAATTTGAAAATTATGAGATTACAGATTTGCTCCACTATTATTGTGCACTTCATATCTGTTACTCCCTCTGTTTCAATTTAGATGACACACTTTCCTTATTAGTCCGTTCCAAAAAGAATGACACATTTCTACAATTGGAAATAATTCAACTTTAAATTCTTTATTTTATCCATTTTACCCTTAATGAGAACCTTTTATAACCGCACAAATGTCATGGCCCCACAAAACTTTTACTCCTCAAGCTTTTAAGACCACAAGTTTCAAAGATCTTCTTTTTTTCTTAAACTTTTTGCCGAGTCAAACTACCTCATCTAAATTGAAACAGAGGGAGTATAAATTATCATATTATTTACTTGGGCTTCTAGTAAGTGTCGATGTCGACCCCTCGTCACTACTTTTCCGGGATTTGGCTAGATACTTACTGGGTACGCATTAATTTACGTACTCATGCTGCACTTCTGCACTAAATGTGCAGGATCTGACAGGTTCATTTGATGATCATCTTGGTGCGTAGGCGCACCTGTTGAGGATACTTCATGTGAGCTGCATTTCAGGCTACGCATCGCAGTCCACCGAGTCTCCATTGTACTAATTATTTTATTCTGTCTTATTACATTCTGGATAGTTGTTGTATTACTCTTGTACTCCTTAGAAAAATATCCATGCACTTGTGACACCGGGTTTTGGGGGTTCCTACGGATTGTTCGTTATTATAGTTGTGTAAATATTATCACTTACTCTGTAAAAATCTATTTCATACGAGTTAATTAAGGAAAAATTTTGATTTCAATTACTAAAATGAGTAAGTAAGTTGATAAATCACTGTTGGATTGCCTAACGGCGGTGTTTGGCGCCATCACGACCTTTTGCGAATTTTGGGTCGTGACATTCTTGATATATTGATTCTGTAGGAATATAGACGTTAATCTATTTTGAATAGGCGAGTAGTAATCCGCGAGAACACTGCGAGAACACTTACTCGATTAATTAACAACCATAAGTGAATTGTATGAAAAGGAGAGTTAATTAAAACACAATAGGATTGATGGATCGATCACAATCCTGGAATGTTTATCTCTACTGAATTCTCAATAACTATTTTCTTCTTGCTAAATTAGTTAATTGTTCCATTCACTGCTTAGTTATAATCACACAATTCAACTTTGACTGACTCGACTGAATAACAATTTGAGTGAAATTAGTAGGTAGTTAACACAAGTCTCTGTGGGTTCGACACTCTACTCATCATTATATTACTTGTTGATCACGTATACTTGCGTGTGCATTTGGGAGCAACAATGAACAAGTTCTAGTTTGACAAGAAAGGGTTGTTCAAGTGGTAAGCACCATTCACTTCTAATTTTGAGGTTGTGAAATCAAGTCATCAAGGAAGCAAAGTATTTACAGATTTTTAGTGCAATAAAATAAAAGTTAAATAATTATTCGTAAATTAACCCTCAAGATGTGCCGCAGAACTTTGTAGATTTTTTGTTAGCAATTGAGTTCCAAGTGCTATTCTAAAATATGTTGCCTTTGGAAGATCTTGAAATTTTACCCTACATAACAATCCAAAGTGGCCCTTTTTTGTTTTTATTACTTTATTTACACATTTCAAAGAAATAGCTTAGGGTACATGTTTTATGCGTTTACCTTATATTAATGAGTACACAATTTTAAAAACTCGTATGAATATTATTAATAATATATTTGAGTTATAAAATATAAATTAAAGAAAAAGTGTAAGTCCCTAAAAATAATATATTTTAATTATATTTAATTATCTCAATAAAGCAAAAAAACTTGTCTGACAAAAGTTCTCAGATGTCATATTATAATTTCTGTGGACTTACATAGAAGATCTTATGAAAATTGTTATTATTTATGTGACCTAATACAGAAAATAAACAAGTAACAAAAAAGAAATAAAAATAGTTAATGACAACTATTTTAGAATATTTCATCTTCTGTTGGTTCATCCTTATTGCTTCGAATTTGCATTTTTACAAATTTGACTCTAAATACTATACAACAATCAATTTTTGTATACTCCAATATTTTTCACCAACAATGCTCTTCGTATATAAATATATTTGTGTGCCCTCAGGGATCGTTTTATTCAAAAACAAGTTATACATAGATTATAACTCAGAGATTTGTAATATATGAATTAGCAATGTAGAGATTACTTCTTGTTGCGTGTTTGATTCATTGCATTAAATTGGATATGCAAGATATCATTTAAAATATTATTTTTTAAACTAAAAAGCAATGAGTTTACAATTATACCCTTAGACGCTTGAATTTCATAGGCTTCTAGAACAAAATACAATGATAGTTATATCCTTTGGATGTTTTATCTATGTATAAGTTATACATGTACTAGTTATTCTATATTAATAGTGTTTAACGACCCGATCGATTATTTGTATAATTGCCCTCGTTTTCCCTTTTTATGCTTCACACATGTGTGTGTATGATTTTATGACTTACGGGATTGATTAGTTTCATTCCGAGAAGATTTTGGATTGAATTGGACCCTTTGGCTCTTGGCTTAGAAGCCTAAGTTGATTATGTTGACCAATATTTGACTTTTGTAAAAATGGCCTCGGAATTATTTTTGATGGCTCCGATAGCTTCACATTATAATTTTGGACTTGGGTGTATTCCCGGAATCGAATTCGAAAGCCCGTAGGTTGATTTGTGTTGTTTTGTCGAAAATTAGAAATTTGAGGTTTAGAAGTTTGAACGTAGGTTGACTTTTGGCTATCAGGTTCGGAATTTGATTTTTGGACTTGAAATAGGTCTGTTATTCTATTTAGAACTTGTCTACAAAACTTGGTGTCATTTGGAGTTGATTTGATATGATTCGAATGCTTAGTTGCAATTCTAGAAGTTCTTGAGCTTTACTTTGAAATTCATGCATTTTAGTGTACGATTCGTAGTTCTAAATATTAGTTTTGTATTTTGATCATGCGAGAGAGTTCATGTGATATTTTTAGACTTGTATGCATGTTTGGTTGGAGTCCCGAGGGCTCGAATGAGTTTAAGAAGTGACTTGCAATGGTTTGAACTGAAAATAGAATTGTTGGTGTGTTGGTGCTCTGTTGTCGCAATTGCGAGCACTAGCCTTGCAATTGCGAAGGTTATAGGGGGTGGTCTTATGTTGCAATTGCGACTTATCCCTTCACATTTGCGAAGTCAGCAAGCTTGGGCTTGGGTCGCATATGCGAAGTCAGCAGGCTTGGGCTTGGGTCGCATTTGCGACCACTTGGTCGTTTTTGCGAAGGTGTAATGACCCGTCTGGTCATTTTGAATGCATTAGCCCTGATCCCTTATTTATTGCCTCCTATGTGTTATATTATAGTTACATGACTTGCCGGGGTGCTTGGTTTTGGATTTCGGGAGAGTTTCGGAGTGATATGGGACATATAGTCTCTAAACTGGAAGTTTATGTCGTAGAAGTTAACCGTAGTATGACTTGTGTGAAGATGACTCCAGAATGGAGTTTTGACGATTCCAATAGCTCCATAGGGTGATTTTAGTCTTATGAGTGTGTCCGGATGTTGATCTAGAGGCCCGTAGGTCATTTCGGCGTTAATTGGAGAAAGTTGGAAAGTTGGAAGAATTTTAGGAAGTTTGACCGGGAGTGGATTTTTTGATATCAGGGTCGGATTCCGATTCTGGAAGTTGGAATATGTCCGTAATATCAATTATGATTTATGTGCAAAATTTAGTGTCAATCGGAGTTGTTTCGGTATGAATCGACATCGATTTCGGAATTTGGAAGTTTATAGTTGCTAAGCTTGAATTTGGGTTGTGATTTGTTGAATTCGTGTTGTTTGATATGGTTTTCAGCCTCGAGTAGGTCTGTTAGGTGTTTAGGGACTAGCTGGTATACTCTGACGTGGTCACGGGGGCCCCGAGTGTGATTCGGATCGATATCGGAACAACTGTTGGACTTATGCATTTCTGAAAAATCCCAGCTTCTGGTGTCATCGCACCTGCGGAGGGTATGACCGTAGGTATGGACTCGCATGTGCATGTGACGAAGCGTAGAAGCGGAGAAGGCAGCCCAGGCCAGGGCTCGCAGGTATGGAAAAGGTTCTGCAAGAGCGGCTTCACTTCTGCGATGGAGAGGATCGCATGTGCGTACCTGAACACACATGCAACGCGCGAGCCACAAGCGGATCCTTTAGACTTAAGTGAAGTCTGCACCTGCGATGGGTTTTTCGCAGGTGCAGAACCGCAAATGCGGCTAAGGCTTCGCAGAATCGATTCTTCTGGGCAAAAAAAAGGGAAAATCGAGGGTTTGATTTCATTTTCATTTTGGGACTTTGAAAGCTCGGATTGAGGCGAGATTTTGATGGATTTTCATAGGAAGTGTTGTGGTAATGATTATTGACTCGTTTGTGATTAATTCCCATGAATCTACTGTTAATTACACCCTTTAATTATTGTTTTGGAGTATAAAATTGGGGAAAAGGTTTAGAAGTTCTTAGACTAAATTCTTGGCTTTTGAAAGGCGAGATGGGATCGGATTTGAATAATTCTTGTATGGTTGGACTCGATATCGAATGGGTGTTCGAATTTTATAATTTTGGTCGGGTTCCGAGACGCGGGCCTGAGTTGACGTTTTGGCGCGATTTTCCAATTCTTTGCTAAAATTATTATTTTATTATTTAAACTAGTTTCCTATAGTTATATTTAAAGTATGAAATTATTTTGGCTAGATTCGAGCCATTCAGAATTGGAAAATCGAGGGAAAGGCCTTCTAATCGATTGATTGAGTATGGTTTGAGATAAGTGACTTGTCTAACCTTGTGTGGGGGAAATTCCCCTTTGGATTTGGTACTGTGGTGATAATTTGTGATATGTGAAGGCTGTATACGCAAGGTGACGAGTGCGTATACGGGTTGAATGTTAAAATTCCGATTTTTGCTATGTAGTTTCCTTTTCATGCCTTGATGTAGTTACTTTAGCACGTTATAGTCATCATGTTTAGCCTAATTTCACATGTCTACTTGTCTTATCTCCTATTTGCAACTTGTATCACGTGTTTAGTTGAATTACATGCTTTTCTTGATTTCTGTATTCAATATTTAACTGTGGAATTCTTTACTTAAAATTGCTATCCTTGAGATACCTTTGTTGTTGAGTTTGGTGTTGAATTGCAAGGCCGTGGTTCTTCGAGGCAAGGTGTAAGTTGTGAAATATCATTTATTTAGTTGTTGTGTCTTGGCTTGCATGTTATTATTGAGGTGATTGTTTGGTTGTTTTCACAAGGTTTCTGCCATGTTATTGTTGTTGTTGTTGCACGAGGTTTCTGTCGTACCATTGTGACTATTGATACGCATACGGTGGTATAAGGTTTGGGTGTTGAAATGCATGTAGTGAGATAAGGTGGGCTTGATACGCGTGGCTAATAGGGAAAATACTAGAAATCATGCGGTGTGATAAGGTGGGCTAAAACGCGGGATGTTATTTCGGGAAAATGATTTTAAAAACTAAATATAAAGGCTCCTGCGGTGATATAAGGAAGACTATGAGTTATTTTATCATTTGGGACTATGAAGCAGTACCTCGGGAGTGCCCCTCTTGATTTTATTTATTTGTTGTATTGTTTGGTTGTTGTTTCCTTAACATGTAAAATTCTTGTTTTTCTTTCGTGTTGTATTAGCTTTCCTTGATTCCGTGTTGTTATTTCCCTTAAATTCTTAATTGTTCACTTCCCTGTAATTTTCATTATATCATTATATCTTCTGTCTTGTTTCTTATTTTCTCCAGTAGGGCCTTGACCTGACCATGTCACTACTCTACTGAGGTTAGGCTTGGCACTTATTGCGTACTGTTGTGGTGTACTCATACTATGCTTCTGCACATATTTTGTGCAGATCCAGGTAAATCCTATCAGCCTCGGTGTTAGAGCGTTGTGTGGTTCTCTTATTGTAAACTTCAAGGTATACCTGCCCGCGCCCGTAGGCCTCGGAGTCCCTTTCTATCCTGTTCTTTTCTTATTTCTTTACATCTTTATAGACAATGATGTATATGAGTGTTTAGTTATGTATCTAGATCTATGACTTGTATTTACACCGGGTTTTGGGAGGCGTACATATTAAGTTACATATTTCATTTCATATAGTTGTTGATGTTTTAAGATTTAAATTATTATTCAATTATTCCGCATGTTTTATTAGGCTTACCTAGTCTTAGAGACGGTGTGCCATCACGATATCCTACGGAGGGAATTTGGGGTCGTGATAGAGATATCCAGCTTCGCAATTGCAAAGCCTTTGTCGCAATTGAGACTTCTGTTAAGGCTGTCAGGGTTCGCAAATATGATCCCTGATTCCTCAATTGCAAGGGTTTGCAAATGCGAACCCTGTGTCTCAAATGCATCGTTTGCAGCTAGACATAAGGGATGAAAAGTCGGGATATAGTCTCTTTTCTCATATTTTAGAATCCTAGACTCGGTAGAAGGCGAGTTGGAGAGGGAATTTTTATCTATAAACTTTGAGTAAGTGATTCTATCAATTTCCAACTATATTTCATGAATATATCTTAGATTTAACATCAAATTCATGTGAATCAAAGTGCAAATTTGAGAAATTTTGTCAAGTTTTCGAAAAATGAAGAATTGAGTTTTGAGAGTCGATTCGGATTCGGATTTGAAAAATAAATACATATATGGACTCGTGGGGTTATGAGTAGTCGAAATCTACCCTTTGACCCGGGTTTTATCTATTATAATTGTTTTCCCTTGGATTAGTTGATGATATTAAGTCACATTTAGTTAGATTTGAGCTTTGTGGAGGTAAATTTTAGGGGTAAAGCTATTCCGAGGGTTGAGTTGGCCTAGTTGAGGTAAGTATCTTACCTAACTTTGTGTGGGAGAACTACCCCTTAGGATTTAGGTTGATTGGCTATTTGTGTTATGTGAAAATAGTGTACGCAAGTTGACAAGTGGGTACATGCGCTATATGTGATAAATGACCAGTTTAGGTTATTTAGACTCTTTCTATACCTTTAATTGAATCATAACATGTTATATTCCTCATTGTTAATCAACTATTACATGTGTTAAACTGTCCTTACATGCTTTATTTGACATTGTTAACACTTGTTGTACCTTTTTCTTGTTATTTTGCTCGTATATAGTTATTGCCTTCTTCATTGCGTTCTTGCATCTTTAATTGTTGACTTACTTTTACTTTGAAGTTGTTATTTCATGAAATACCTTCGTGTTGAGTTATTGGTATTGAAGTTGTGAAAGTCGTTATCACATTGAGGTGAAATTGTTAATTGTTGAGATATCTTTCATGTTGAGCACTTCACAGTCATTTTATTATTGTTGAGATTCTTGTGCACATTGTGGTTGAGCCATGTGCTATTTATAGTGGAAACATTATTATTATTGATTTTTGGCAAGTTGTGGCATATGGGCACTTGTGCTGTGAGTTGTTATTGTGTTGTGATATTGAAGCTCATGCGGCAGTATAAGGATAGGGGTTAATGTGCATGCAGCAGCATAAGGTGGGATTTATGCGCGTGTTGCTAGTAAGGGAATTACTTGAAGCCACGCGGCGACATAAGGTGAGCTAAAGTGCATGATATGAGTTATCTGTTTTATTTAGTATCTCAATTTGGTTATTTCCCTTTAAGTTATTATTAAATGTTAGGCTTACCTAGTCTTAGAAACTAGGTACAGTCACGGCATCCTAAAGTGGGAAATTGGGGTCGTGACAAGTTGGTATCAGAGCTCTAGGTTCATAGGTGCTACGAGTCATAAGCAGGTTTAGTTGAGTCTTACGGATCGGTACGGATACGTTTGTATTTATCTTCGAGAGGCTACCAAACTGTTCGGAAAACTCCACTTCTTTGATTCTTTATCGTGCAAATTTGTTAACTTTATAATTTGAATCTTTGTCTTTCTATTCTCTCACACATGGTGAGGACACGCACTGCTGGATCCGACGATAAAACACCCGCACCCCCTGCTAGAGCCACGAGAGGTCGGGGACGGGGAAGAGGCCGAGGAGGGCACATGGTGCAGCTAGAGAACCTGCCAGAGCTACGATTGAGGAGACACCAGTAGCTCCAGTTGGGGAAGGCACCCGAGGCGCATGTTGTCACCTCTGCACTTCAGGAGACCCTAGCATAGGTTTTGAGCATGTTCAGTACTATAGCTCAGGAATGGTTGATTCTACTTGCACCAATCACATCACAAGCTGGGGGAGGAGCTTAGACTCCCGCAGCCCGTACTACAGAGCAGCAG